>MPNW01000058.1:232959-273921 GCA_011800805.1 Hirudo medicinalis
ATTACAAGTTTTGATAACTAAATTACAAGTGTCTTTGCTTTCCTTAAGTGCCCTTAGCATGAACTTAATTGTTTGCCATTAATAGACCAGTGCTATACTTTACCATTGTAATATTTATGTACACATAAACAACTTGACTGATTTTAAAATCTTGGCTATGCCACTGGTGCATGCATCCAATGTTTTAATTTTTAAGATGAGTTTACTGTTCAGTTTAATTTCTGGGGAGTATGTTCAGATCTATATTTGCTACTTGCTGTTAAAATTCTGTGTGCCTATGAATTTTTCATTTCTTGGAGTATAAGCAAAAAGACTGTGACTCAATCAGGAAGATACTTTCTTGTGACTTACACTAAAGGATGATTTTGTAAGCATGGCTTTCTTTTCGAGATTAAGGTAAAATTATTTGATGGATGACTTGCTTTAATGAAGGTAAATTACTTCAACCATAACCCACCTGGCAATTTCCAAAAGCTTCTTGGCCTCATCTTTCCTTCCCTCGACAAGGTTCAGCATCCCCATCTCAAAGTAACTCGCTGGAACCAGGTAGGTGTCCCGCTTTATGTTTTTCTCGCTGAAATAGATTGTTTTACCAATAAATTAGTTAATTAAATCATCTACAAAACATTCATGCAGTCAAACAGCCAATCAACCAATTAACTCAAGCAGTTATTAAATTCAAATTGTTCATCTGTCAAACACTTGACAAATCATTCATTCACTAGGAAATCCATTCACAAATAAATTATTAAGTGAATTCACTGAATTAATGTAAACACTATAAATATGACTGCAAGGAATATCTAAAACAACAAAAAGGTAAAAGCTAATGCAATAAGCACCATGGCAAGAAAGGATCTATTGACCATTACTAAAATCTTAATAATATAATAAAGTAATAACAACACCAAGAACAACCTGTCGACAATTTCCCTGAAACAGGTGAAGGCCTCCTGATTTTTACCAAGATGTCTCAGACACACACCTTCGAGTAGATTTAACAAGCCATTGTTGTCGTGCTGGTACAACTGATCTGTCATATATCACAATTTATTTTTATTAATGTAATCCTTTAAATTCTTATTTTAATAAATATAAATTCTACAACTAGATATCTTATTGATTAATCCAATTGTTAAAATCATAAATCCAACTTGATAAGAACTCAAGGAAGAAATGCAGTCTTAAATTAATATTAATTTATATGGAAGTTACCTAAGAAGTTAACATCTGAGTTATTTATGATATAACAAGCAACCATTACTGAACTTAAAACACCAACCGCTCCCTTTGTCCTTGAACTTTTGCCTGGCCTTCCTGATTCTCAAATAGACTGGATGGAGGAGATCATGCCTCCTGGCGAGTATTTCATAACCATTCCACAAATATAGGAGTTCCTAAAGGAGTAAGGAATAATATCATTGTAGTCACCATCATAATAAAGCTATCAAATTGGAATTGGATACCTTCATTTCACAGTGAGCTTTATCAATCATCATCAACAGTATAAACTATATCATCAAAATAAAAACAAGAAAGGGAGAGCAGCTGACATAGGAGGGAAGAGTGAGGTACTGCTGCTGCTCCCAGTACATCTCGACTTTCTTTACTGCAAACTTTTCAATTGGCACTGATTTTCCAGCTATTCTTTGCTTCAGCTTGGGAACCTCACTTAGATTGGACAAAATCAACAATTGATCAAGTGCTTAGTTTATTTATTTGTTTATTACAAGAGTAAATTAGCTAAATAAAATAAAGCAATGACAAAGAGAGGAACTTTAAGTCAACTAGATTTAAATTTAAAATATAAATATAACTGTAGTATAGTTACTAAAAATTTTATAACATTTTGATAATAACTACTAATAATTACTAAAAATGAGAATACTATCTCTTTCCAAAAGTTTCCAACTGACTTGAAGAGGGCATTAATGTGAGCCTTCATCTCCTTATCACAGGGCTCCCCAGCTACATCTCCAGCATTATTGTCCTGCTCATCATCATGGAAGCACATCATCATGAATATAGCTTTCTGGTAAGCATAAATGGCCTTACTCCAGTTGCTCTCTGAGAGGAGGTGCTCAGCATACTTCATTGAGAGCAACCAGTTGCCTGTCAGTCTGGTAGTTATAGGGGTTTTAGTGTAAAATGGTAATCATGGTGACAATACTGGCAACTTCTCAGGTTGATAGTAATGATATCCTTCCTAGTAATGATAGCCACAAATGTTGATGAGTAAAATAGCACTTAACTAATCATGTGTGGTAACTGATGAAAGTAAATGTAATTTGTAATACAAATATTTTATGTAGGCAACATTGACAGCAAGAATTTTAGCAGAGAGTGGTATAGCCAGCTCAATTTTGAATGTTTTTCCCAGTAGTTCTACAATAATAAGTCACAGAAGGAGCCTCAAGCAGCCTAGACCACCTCTTTTATCAAGACATTAGTTTAGATACCGATATTCTCTTCTGGAGGATGTATGTAAACTAGAATTGTTTAGCTGTCAAGGCCATTGTGTTATGAGCTCTTAGTTTGGTAGCTGTAAGTAGTAAATAAATATTTGACACTCATAAACATAGCATTGAAGGTGCTTGACCATTTGCTCTTGTTCCCAAGAGTGCTCTTGATGATGCAAGTTAGATGTGAACATGACAGTATCAGTGTTCTTTTACTAATACATGCAATAATTATATGATTGCAACATTATGAGTTAAGTTGCATGCTCAAGTACTATGAAGAAGTTAGTGTTAGAAGTAATAAGACAAACCCATGGCACCACATGAGTTCCCAAAAGCAGAAGTGGTGAAACTGTTTCCAGTGAGATTGTGAGCTAATGGATTGTTCAAACTTTAATATGGCCTGTAATGTCATACATAAGTAATTTAAATATGTAGTTAAGGCAGTGATCACAAATTAAGAACTATGTATTAATCAAAAAATGTATCAAAAAAATTGGAAAATATGCTAGGCCCACCCATGTACATAAATTAGGGCTGCAGGTTGATTAATTTTTTAATCTTGATTAATCGTGCAATCAACGTATTTAATCTAAGATTAGCACATAATTAATCACACCATCTTACTTTTCAAATAATTTCCAAATATATTTCATTTTTATTCAAAAATCAATTTTATTCATGAAAAATGCTCACAATAGTAGTTTAGAAATAGTTTTTTGTGGTTCATTAATTGATATTTAGCCAGAGAAGCTATGTATTTGAAGGCCAGCTTGGCAACAAGGCCATGTGATGCTGCACATTTCTGCCACCATTCCAATGGATACAAAGCTTTGCAAATCTCTGGTTCTGGTTCGACGGGTGCCAAGGAAATCCTAGATCCCACAAGCCTGATTGGGTGCCATCCACAAACTTACATTCAGATGGACCAACCCTTATGCAGACCCTGCATTATCCCCAAGAGAAGTTACCCAAGTTGGATCAGAAAAAGCTGATATCTTTGCTTGTCATTCCCTGACCCAGAGTCATGGTGGGTATCAAACTCCAAACATCAAACCTCTTCCAGTCAAACACTCTCACAGTCCCCGATTCTGGAAACGCTCCAGCACTACCCATACCATGCTAGGTGCTCCAAAATTGACTTACCTATGCTACTTGTGGTCATTGTACGTACCATGGAGCACACCGACAGGGAATCACCAGAGGGGTGCCCTGTCACCGAACGTTTTGGCCCAGGGCCAGGCCACACCCATTGATCAGACGGGTGTCTCTGTCGATTATTATTACCATTACAGTGCCTTTAACCATCTACAGTGCATCAACCATTATATGGTTATCGACTAAAGACTCATGGAGACTTTTGCACATTGATACCATATAATGCAAACTGAGCATTGTAATTTCTTTGAAGCGGTCGCCTTCACTGAAAATTGTGCTCGCCAGCTGCGCGCAATAAAAAAGTTCATTTGTGTTTCACATCATTTTGCAAGTGCGCGCCATCTCTACAACAACCAAACTACATTCTCTCCTTTCTTAGCTTATGGCCTCTCATCTCTCAAATCCAGCACGATCTTTTTAAAGACTAGTCATTCTGGACTAAGGAATGGTGCCCCAGGAACAATTGAATTGATTACTTTTCAAAGTCATTTACTAGCAATGAATTTGAATTACCTCATCAAGGGAACCAGACACCTCCAGTATTCTTCCATGCAAACAGAGGAGGATTGCACTTTTAGGAGATTTTTCCAATAGTCCTTCTAATAATTTCTGTGAAAGTTCTATGTCTCCATCTCCTATACCTGGATAAATTATTTAAGTAATTAGCAGTGATAATAAAAGGTTAGCAAATCTTAAATTAATAAATATTAAAGACAAATAATTAAATGATTTTAAAATGTGGGAAAATAAACTAATGCAATTAAGAAATTTTTAAACTAGTTGTGCATCAGGTTTCTTTGCTGCTTGTTGTATGCTGTAGCTATTTTTGAGAAGGTCACTAAGAAATAAAATAAATTCCAATGAAAATTTTGAAGGAGAAGTTCAAAGGGTTAGGGTTAGGTTTTATGTTGTCATAAAATCTATATCAGTGCAGTATTTTGTTGTGCATAATTAGAACAAAAATGTTTTTATGGCAAAAAAAGGTAAAATTTCAATAACAAAGTAGTTGAAAAATAAAAAAAAAATCCTGACAAAGACTTTACAATTTTTTTTTACAAACATTTATTGAGGTTTGGAGAGCATAAGAGCGAGGCATAACCTTCATGTTTCTTTCTATAAAGAAATTTGTTTCAATTTGGAAAGATTGATTTGGACATTATCTTATGAAACTGACCCTACAACTTTCTGCAAAGGAGAGGTTATTATTTTATATAACATTTACACTAAATTGTTTGCTTTCTCTTGTTTGTAGAAATATCAGTAACTCCCTCATGAGAACTCAATGAGCACGCAATGCTTGAGCTAGTTAACAACTATACTTCAAAATTTGGAGTTTTTGAAGCCCTCAATCCATCCCTTGTAAATTATAATCCATATGATAGCATATATCCTTTCCTTTCATTTTTGGGTGGCTCTCAATAATGCCTCTAAAATGTTTACAGCCTTATTCTAGGCCATAATTTCTGTGAATATTTTATGTATGGTGATTGTCACGCCGGTAGCCTATGAGCTCACCGTCGCGACTTGTGCGAGCGATTCTTTTGTTAGCGTGGAACTTTATTTTTAACTTTTCTTTGTTCGAGCCACACGCCTGGCGCATAATCATTATCATCAACTGTACATAAATAGGCCAGCACAGAGTGAGTAGTAGTAGTCGGTTGTTGCCGCAGTGTTGTCTGATAGTATTGTTATTGTTTCATGTTTTTTTTATCGAATAAAGATTTCTATTGTTCGAGTGTCTCCGAGCAATATATAAATTCGAACTTGTGTAGTGAAAGGCTTTTTGGGCAAAACACGTCACNTCTGATAGTATTGTTATTGTTTCATGTTTTTTTTATCGAATAAAGATTTCTATTGTTCGAGTGTCTCCGAGCAATATATAAATTCGAACTTGTGTAGTGAAAGGCTTTTTGGGCAAAACACGTCACAGTGATGCGATATAATGACTGAATTCAAATAAATTAAACATTTGTGTTAGGATTTCTTATATTAATTCTTTAAATAGCAATATTAACAGAGAAAAAACCAATACAAAATAAATAGATACCAAAAATGAATGAGATGATGGTGTGGTACATGATAAGGAGGACAGAGCACATTGGAGCCCGGAGACTCCCTGTCAGGGATGCACCAATTTCAAGCTCTTTCAGACCCTTCACCTGAAACAATAATATCAATGATAATAATAACAACAACAATAATAATAATTTAAGTATACTTTTTTATGTATAAATATACCAAGAACCTATTGCCTGGCTCATATAAAAACTTTTTTACATGTTCATCTGATATTCAATCTTACTGTCTGCAGAACGCTGATAAATATAAACCTGAAGCTTCTCGAACCATGCTCAACAAATTTTCATTGAAGTGCTCTGGTCCTCGTATATTTTCTTCAATTCCCGTCACCATTACATCCTCCACATCTATATTCAAACATACTTTTAAATCATATATTTTAAATAAGTAAAATCGTCTCATGAGGATTTTCTGGCATCAATTTTCAGTTGTTGAATTGCTGCTTTAGTTTCCTGAACTTCTGTTTGGTTCATTTTTGTGAGAATCGGCTTTAATTCTTACATTGGAACAGGCAGTCCATCAGTGGGAGTACATCCCTTCGGTATATCCTTTTTTACAAAATTTATGATTATGCGTGTAATTGTGTGGGTTTGTAACTGTACATTTTTTTTTATAATAAATCTACGAGAAAAAAAACCATGATTGGTGCTCCTTATAAAACAAATCAATTTTTTGATCCCTTTTGTAGATACCAGGAATTAGCCTGTTGGAGTTACTATTGAAAAAATAAACTCCAGGCATAATTGGCAGTGTTATTAAAGCTTTAAGAGATCAATCAGACAAGGGAACATAATTTGCAATTACATGTCCTATTCGGATGCATAAGGCACTCAAATGATCGGCTAAATACTAAAAAATATGTTGGAAAACAATGTTATTTTCATGATGTCTCTTAGCAAAGAGAATGAGAAAACTGGAGATGGTTCCAGTCTTTCCAGGCCCGTTTTCTCTTCACAGAAGCTAATTTTGTCTGACTGCATGTTGAAAATCATCCCAGATCATCAAGGAACCACCTCCAAATTTTCTGCTGCAATAAATTTGTTGCTCCATCTCCAAATCATGCCAGTAGTAGCACCCATCGGGACCATAAAAGTTAGTCTTTTTTATCTTAAAAAATACTGACCTCCTTTGTGAAGGCACTTTTTAATCATTCTATCAATTATATAGCATCCCTACCCGAGGGTGCTGCCTGGCAGTGCAGGCCGGATTATGAACACTACGCATTACGACTGTTGTCGTTACTGCCACATGCAGGAAACAATCCATTCAGCCAACCTGCTCACCGTTATAAATTATTAAACCAAATTTTAAGGTATAACATTCATATTTAGTATTTATACACAAAAAATGTGGTTCTAGGAAAGACAGCTGACCACTGCACAATGCAAACCACAGAATAGTCAAAATCTATCTGCTAATTGATATTGCAGTTCCTGTTATACAACCATCAATGTCATTTACCAAAGCCATCTCTGCAGTCAGCCAACTAGGCTACCATGACTACCAGAAAATCTACCTACTTATTAAAAATCTTTTTTTCACAAAACCACTATCACCATAATAAAATGTTAATCTTTAACATCAACAAACTCATCGCAACTGACACCACACTCCAACTCACCTTACAGCCTTTATATCCCACAAATTCAAGCACCTTCAATATCTTTGGAGGCAGAAGTGAAATCATCTGAAGATTTGAATTTACCACTAAATGTTTGTTATAAATAAATTTAAATATCTATAAATGTTAAATAAAATAGTTCTTCAAAATTGGCTAGATCAAAATAATTGTGCTTCCTGCATGCTATGACAATAGATTACTAAAAGTTTCTGGTCTTGTTAAATCAAATGATTCCCTCAAATTATTAAATTAAAGACACATCATAATAACGAACACTTCGATCATAGTCAATAACGGGAAAATAGAAAATGGATTTTAACCAAGTTGAAAGCTCCAACTCCAGCACATATTCCACTCTGGAAATGCTCTCTCTCATCACCATCCTTCCACTTTCTCTTTTTCATTATCTCCATTGATGCTCTATTTTAAATTAGGAATGAATGTTAATTGTTGCAATCATTGACCATAAAATTTTTCTAAATATTTCTTTTGATTGCAATAAGACTGTCTGCAAAAATGCCATCAGTAATATGGCATCATTACATTCAAATAAGACAATCTTCATGGTGGCGTAAGTCCGAATCACAGGACCTCAAGGCCATGAACCACTGTAACCAACTTTCAATAAAACTGAGCCTATCGAGTTGGTAGTGTCTGATTTTTCATGTGGTATCCTCAGTTTTAGAGGGCATCTGGTAACTCTTGAGTTAAGGAAACGTAGGAGGCCTTCAACAATGGGCAGAGGTTTCCCAAAGGTGGCCAATAGGAAACCTGGGTCATTACCAAGAGATGACTCCTATCTTAAATGCCATTGTACACCATCCAAGCAATTCAACTTGCCCAGGGTTTTATGAACCCATTGATTATCACTAGATTGGTGTCATCAATAAAAGCCTTTTTTGTTCTTGAAGTACTGGACTCAGCTAAAGGAATTTATTTTTATTAAAGATGTAGAATAATGCTTGCATAATGCTCTTACACAATATGCATTATTAATAAATTCATTTATTATTTATTATTTATTTATGAATAATAAACTAATGATGAACAAAAATGACCTATATGAGTTGAGGCAGGTTTTGATCCTGAGAGCACCCTTGATAAAGCTGACAAAGTTCTCATCTTGTATGAAGGTCAGGAAGGCTTGTTGGAGGAGGGACTCAGCATAACAAAGTTCTGCATGGCATTCTTCTGCATGTCCAGGTAAATTTATCATTAATTAATGATAGTAACATTTTAATAAGTGCAGGAATAAAAGTCTATCACACAATCAGAATTTATTTTGTATGTATTGTATGCAACAGCTTGACTTTTACTAGCAATCGCCTAAGTTATAAAACTTCATTTCAAAAAATTAAGAGCAATAATTATTTTGATGCAACAGTACTTGATATCATTATTAAGAGACAATAATTATTTAATGACTAATACAATATAATAACTTTGCTATGTCCTAAAGTAAAAATCAATATCGATAAATATATTGATGTCACAGCAGATGACCTCCTAATAAATTATGTAATTTTAATATTCATTGACCCACCAGGGGTCATGTGACTGTAGGAATTCTTGCTCCTACGCAGGCTATCAAAGAATGAATGCTTCTTTCTGAACCTATCGCAGATCGATAGACATTTCTTCTGAGACTTCAGGGCCAGCTCAATGTCAGCCTGAAAAATTAATTGCAATCATCAATATTCATTCCAGATATAAACTTTGATTGTTAATATGGCTCACTCTCTTTCTGAAGATATTAATTTATGACAAGTTTATTTGGGCCATACATCAAAGAATCTTATAAATATTAATAATAACACAAAAAATAAAGCTCAAAATTTATCAGATGAAATGCAGTATTGATTATTATAGTGGTCGTTTCAACTGTTTCTAATATTGTGATGATTATGTATTTATTGTTACTTCACAACCCTTTCACAAAATATTGCAAACTTACAGACTGGAAGGTCATGGCTGCCTGATATGTCAACACTGCTGCATATCCAAGGGAATGGTACATACTCCTGTCAGATCTGATTAAATTGCAAAGTTTTTGATATGAAAAATGGTGATGATTCAGCTTAAAATCTGCAATAATAACATTAACATCATATGGGGAACATAAGGCAAGTAAGTCTAATTTAACATTCATGTTACCATAATATTTCAATAAAATTTGACAGTTGGTGTGCTTTGGATTTCTAGTTAACTCTTATCAAACTTCAACCTACTTTCAATATTATATTAAGACTGTGGGCCAAATTCCCAACAAAATGAAACCTTTATATACACTAACAGAACTCACTTCTGTTTGAACAACTCTTCAGCCTCATGGAACTGGTTGTTAAGGAAAAGGTGGAGGCCTTCATAAACCTCAGAAAGATGTGACTGTATGCTCTCCTCTGATAATCTATCTAAAGTCCTAGGGTTGAAAATGATGGTGATGACCAACAAAAATTGATGGTCACTATCATAAAGATGATAATGGTTGGAATGCTTGAATAGCTAATTGATTAAAAACTAATAGTAATCAATTAATATCATTAATAACAACCAAAACTTGTTTTATCAATGATTATGACTATTAATGATTTAATGTTAGTGATCAATTTGTAGCAACAGAAAGAGGGTTAGTGATTAGGTAAATGTAAACCCATTAATTGTGAAGATGATAATAATAATAATAATAATAATAACAATAATAATAACAATGCAACAATGGACTAAAGGTAAGCGATCAAGGTTCATCTTGACAACAACAATAACGATGGTAATACTAATAACACCATAATCATTATTTTTATAAAATTGTTTAATACTAATATAGTTATTATAGTGTTACGATATGCTATTAATATATAATTATTATATTAGCCATGATACTTCAGCCAATGTAAATACATAAATAATATAAAAGATATTAACAAGAAGACTAACATTAGGGCTAAGATATATAAACTTTAATTTAGGGGCTGAAGGTTAGATCAAAAAAAAAAAACCAACTGACAGAAACAATTCAACAGAATAATTTAAAAACAAAACAAATCAAAAATTGTTAGAAACAGCAGTAAACCATACACAGCCAAGTCTTCCACCGCATCAGAATAAACCTAAAAATTGGAAAACTGTTCCTCATTACCAGATCATTATCATTTATAACCGCTTCTCCCCTATCATACGAGCCATCAAATTAATCATTCCAGTTATTCACCTGATTATTCAGATAAGCCTAAATTATAACCAATAACTGATCTAACCAATAAGGGTCCTGTTCTGACTGGTAGAACTAGTGATTAAAGCAATTCAAATAACAATGGACAATTCATGAATATGCATAGTTATGGGTTTAGCAACTGGATCATAAGGTGAATAGCTCAAAACCCAATGATTGCAAGCAAGAGATGCAACAGTTAAGCATAGACTTAGGTGATAATGGTACAGACATCCTCCTCATCTTCTTCATTGCTGTCATGTCCACCTGGAGGAAGCTTCTCAATATCCAAGGAGAAAGCCATGTAAAATTCAGTAAAGAAATGGACCAGCTTCTTTCTAGAGATACCTGCTGAAGGATACAAATATGATAGTCTCATTAATGCTTTTGTTAAATTATTATTGTTATGACAGTATTACTGTATTAATCATCAATATTACTTGTGATTATTAATCAATATAATTTTAATGTTATAATTAATTTTAAATGAGACACTAATATTTCTTCTTCACTTAGTAACTAAACTGTCAAACTAAAAACATTACATTGATAAAAAATGAAAGTTAATTAAAATTACATTAATAACAAGAAACAATATCGGTCGGTCATAGTGGTATTCTTATGCAACAATTAGGAGTGGTTTATCACACAGACATTAGTCTACTCAAACTACTACAAATTAATGTTATGTAACCACTTTCAAATCTCCAAGAATCTACTCTTGCTGTCTGGAACCCTCTTCATAGATTTGTGTCTCATTAGCTAAGCTGACACATATATTTTGCAAATAAAGTCTAAGCCCAATGTTTGACTTTCAGCTACTTATCACTTTCTGGAGAATAAGATTTTCTACCTTAATCATAATCTGTCTAAAAAGCAGTTTTGAAAACTAAAATTTAATTTCAATGAAACCCATAAAACAAACGTTTAAAAAAAAATTTCTTCTCAAAATGACAAACCTTCAGCGTTATATAAGATTAAACACTTTGCCCCGAAATCGAAGATACACCGCAAATCACTCAGGAGTAAAAACAAAACCGTTGATTGCAAACGATGTTATTCCAAGCCATGCCGACATTGTAAGAATCATACTTATTTTGCAGGTAAACTTTCCATTAAAAATGACATTTTACGTTTGTGACTTATTATAAAAGTTTTGAAGTTTTTTTTGGCAACTTGAAATTTGGGTAAATTTTTATTAGAGTTTAATACCTTTACAAAAATACCAAATAACAAATTAAGTATTTTTTTATTAAAAACCATCATAAACTTTAGTGCATTCTAAATCACATCCAAACCAAATTCAGAAGCCTATGCTGAATAATTTAGAATAAATAAATACTTTTATATTAACAACCAAAAAAAGATCATAAAGTTTAAAAAAAAGGCAATTTCACTGTTGAAGATAACAGATCCATCATGAGCTAATGCTATTAGATCTTTGGTTTGAATGAATTTTGTTGCTGCCGGTCTTTGGGAGTAAAAATTTAAAGTAAGGCGGTTGCTTTGTCATTTGTTTTATTAATTTTTTTTATCTTTGAATCTATCACACTTTTTTATCTAATTTTCGTCGATTGTCAACTTATATCTTGAACTTTTGGTCCGTCTCGTTATTTCTCTTGCTCGGTCAGTACTACTGTTTATTACATATGGCCGTTTGTAATTGGGTAACTCATTTTTATCTCTAAAATGATTGAGAATGAATGGTCGATAGTTCTTCGAATTACTTCTTAGTATTGACATGAAACATTTGGTTCTAGTCAATTGGGACTTGTTGCCTGGCGACACTGCTATTTCGTAGAATTAAATAAAATTATATATTTATTTTTTCCTTAATTTAACACTCGACTTCATTGGTTATATCAATCAACAACAAAGTTGAAGTGATACAATGAAGAGGCAGGAGCACAAATCTGCCAAGGGCTGCTGCATCTGCAGATGCAAGTCTTCCACATCAAGATTTGCCAAAAGTGACATCTGGGAGAAATTTTTTGGAAAGTGCTTTCTTTTGAGAGAAGGAGAAAGAAAAGGAGATATGTGCAATGCTTGTGTTCTTGTGGTCAAGAGGTTCTCAAGGGAAGCCAAGGAGTCTTCATATGATTGGGTACATGGAATTTTTTTCTTTTTTGTTTAATTGTGGAGGTTGGCCAAATGGGTCGCATTCCTGCATAATGGCAACCATTGTAATGTGTCATGTTTGTAAAATAGCCTGTACTGCCAGAGTGCCTTTGGGTAGGGACTCCATATAAATGGTACTCAGATACGTAAGGCACTCAAAAGATTGGCAATTTGCTTTCAAAAAATCATGGTTGCACTCCTTAGTTTTATTCTAGTATGGCTTGTCAAAATAGTGAAGTGACTGTTGCAGTTTAACTTAAGTGATAATTCTTTATTATCAAACTATCATCACAGTTATTATTAAAATCAAAATTATTATCATTGCTAAGGTGGTGGACAGCAGAAGGGGTCCAGGTAGTAAGAATATGATGAAGATCAAGAAATTAAGAAAAATGCAAAGAGAGAATGAGAACCCTCGTAAGTTTAGAATTTTTGTGCATAGAGGGATGCTTGTATAAAGCTTATAATTATATTTGTTATCATTGTCATTGCCATCACATTGATTAAAGAAATTATTTATCCAAAACCACAGTAATCAAGCATACTTTCTTTGGGATATGCTCTTCTGATTATTGTCATCTATTATTGCTATTGGCTTTGCTTTGTAAACACTTGCAACAATTCTTTGCTTTCATTAAATGCAATTTGATAAAGTATGTTTGATGTTTTTTCTCTTGGTCTCCTACATTAAATTTGGAATTTGCTATGTACTTTTTTATACTAATAATTCTCTTTAATTTTGAATTTCAAAATATCTTGATTTTTTCATAATTGTAGTTGAGAAGTTGCTTGCAGAACTCCCAGTCAAGGTGAGCCACTTGTTTTTGAGTGTTCATTATGATAAATCCAGAGAACCAATACTGTAGTATTTGTTGCTGTTATCATCATTGTCATTGTTACAAGTAAAACGTCCGATATCTTGTGACGTTTAAAAATATTTAAAAAATGAGAATGATACTAGCCATGGTAACTTTGCAGAGAATGTAGTGTAAGTTATTTTTCTAGAATGAGATGTGTCCATCATGAGTGGCATTAATGAGCCTGAATTTTTCAATTATTGCAGAAGAAAGCACCCAGAAAGCAGTCAAAGAGCCAGATTCGCAAGAGAGGTAAATAATTTGAATAAATAAATTAAAATGAATGATCTTGATGATGATTATGATTGTACAATGATGATTGATGACAGTTATTGTCTCCATTGCAGACTCCCTCCCCCAAACTTCAATCTTGTTAGATGATGGTGACAACTCAACGTTGCGAAGTCAAGAAGAACTGGATGAGATGTGGAACAAGAGCTTCAGGAGGGAATTGCCAGTCCCTTCCCAATATGGGGAGGATCTTACTGGGTTTGTTATGATGATGATATTTATTGCCAAAGTTTTTGCCACATGATTATTGCAAGTAATGCTGATAATTTTTGTTGTCATTAATGTGTTGCTGTAACTTAAGTAATTACTTAAATAGTTAATAAATTGAAAAAAGTAGTTAAGAATATTGGTTATGGTTGAGATTTTTTAAAATGAACTGTTAATGAAAATTATTATTTCACATAACAATTGCTATATGCTAACAATTGATCTAATTTACTTTGTCATCTGCAAGATTGGGATTAGGCACTGCATGTATTTTAGGTGCCCATTGATCTTCGACAGGATGTCTGGCCGACCGTTTATATAGAGCTCCTACACGAGTGTTCTTGTGATAATGCAAACACATTGCATACTGTTGTGCAAGTTAGATCAGAGGGGCTGTGCTTGCGAGCCAGTTCGCAATGCCAGAAATGCCCTTGGGAAGGAGCACTATATAAATGGTTAAGAAAAAGTGCTTCTGTTGCTATGCATGCGACCTTAATTGAACTACGTAGGATTGCTATTGTGTGTATTTCATCTTTTATATAAAAGTTTCAGTAACTATTTAGTAAATAAATAAAATTGCCATTCCAGGTACGAGATGTGCTGTGGCATAATGCTCTATTCCTCAAAGTCCCAGACAGCCTTCTGCCTCAAGAAGTCGTACAAAATCTGTCCGATGCATCTGCAACTCTCGAGGGAAAAACTACTTCACTCCAAGAACTCATCCACAGTCACCTCAACATACTCTGAGGTCTCAGAGGATTCTTGTGATGCCCTTTCAAGAGGATCACCTGAAACTCTTTCTTTGATGGAGTCGCTCAGCAACATATGCTGATGGTAGTGATGATTACGATTGAGTTGTGATTCTATTTATTTTGGATGCTTGTTCCTGAACAGTAAATAAGCTGCATCATAACATATCACATGTTGTGAGGCTCCTACGTGCTTGATGGTATGAATGATCATCTTGCACAGCAAATTGGTCTTGTGATTTTCTATTTCTACCAATTGCTTATTTTTCATAGGATGTCTGATGTGTATTTATGAATGTATTTATTTCGGGTGTGTGGATGGCTAGCCGTAGAAGAATTCTTTTTTCTTGCAGAGTAGGAAAATCTTTGTGAAGTTGTTTTGAGAGAATTTTTGCTTGCTATCTTGAACGACAGACTTAGGAAAATTTTTAAATGTTTGTCGTTTCATTGGCTGGATGTGCGATTATATCTGGACTCTAAAGACGCGGGGGCAAGTGTCATCTTCTGGCAAGTTGTCCTTTGGAAAAGTTACCAACAGATTTCTATCACTTACATTTTCTAATTTAAATGTTAATTATTTGATAAAATAGGTTATCAAATTTGATCAATTTGTTTTGGGTTTTTTCTGTGTCTTGATTGCCCATCCAAGTGGCCTAAAGCTGTTGATAGAACAGTGGTTTGCTTGTCTGGTGAAAGTGGTTATTAAAGTTATTGTCATATTTAATGTGTTACATGGGACTGTTTCAACCGTTTCCCACATGATCAAATGAATTTGAATTATTGTTCCACTTGTGCTTGTATTGCACTGTGTTTGTGATGCAATTGAGGTCATATTCATGGTTCCTCAATTGACTTTGTAAATCCTCACGAATAATTTCCAGAATGCAATAACTTATTTGCAGAACAATTGCAATGTAGTTCCGATAAAAATGATGTCTCTTTTTTTTTATCGAGCCACTCATTTTGCACTAAATGTGGTGAATAGGACAGTTTTTTAATTTATTTTGGCTAGAAGCAGTCTAGCTAGACGTTCACTTTAATGTAATTCTTAGTTCAGTTTAATTTGATTATTTTACTCTAAATGGGTATGTGTAATTATGTTTATTTTGATTAGTTGGATTAATTCTGCATGTGTTTTAATTGTCCTCCTCTTAGTTTTAAGAATTCCTCTTTAATTCATACCGTTTATTTCTTTGTTCGTTTGGTTAATTTTTTTGTACATTTTAACATTTGCATAACAGTGGCTCGACCTCGACTAACTTCAGCTTAAACCATTTCCTTGGCAATTGTGTGTCCATTCATTCGCATTTATCCTATATACCTCTAAATAGGCAAATTTCTTCAATTAGCTTCATGACTGTACTATGTAATTTTCTTCATCTATGTTTTTATTCCTAGGATCCATTTTTCAATTTCTTTTGTCATCCCTGTTTATCATCTTGATTTGCATTTCTGATCCTAAATGGAAATGCCTAGTTTGCTGCGATATTAAATTTTTTTTTAGTTTCGTGGCACCTGCGTTGTCATTGTGCTTTGTTTCAGGTGACTGCTCCAAATGCATGATTTAAACTGCAGTGACCTCCCTTCCTTGCTCCATCCTGCTTTTACTGTGGGTCCAAAAGAAAATGCTGTAATTATATTCATTGCGAGCTATGCTCAGCATCAGCGGGCATCTCCAAAATTAAGCGATCGGGCGCTGCTCTCATACCTTATAACTTGTCACTCCATGGAGTCGTTTATTGTTGAGGTTAATTGTAAATCACATATTTTGCGCCTCGTTATGCTCGGAGGGTAGGTACGCTTGTAATAAAGTGCGCTGTGGAATTCGTTTGTTTCCTAAGCGTAAGGATAATGCTTTAGATTCGATGTGAACTCAATTTATTAGTTGTAAGATATCATGACCTTCATGTCAGTTGTCGAAGATTTCCTGCCTCATCAGTCTTTTGTCGCTAAAATACTGTTGGTTGGAAGGTACGTTCCGTCGCTCTCTGGTATTTCGCTGTAATCTCCTCCACTACCGACCACCCTGTCTGCTATGATCTTCATGACAAAGACGAGTAAGGCAGAGAACATGTTGATACCAGCTAAAAAGTAAATCATGTAGTAATGGCTCAGCTCCATAAGATAAGCCCCAGCTATGGGGAGAACCATCTCCCCGAAAGCCGATCCTATGACGAAGATGGATGCGTATCGGCCGCTAAGTTTCAGGTAGCAGCCGATCCAGGCTACTCCAGCTGGAAAAATAGAGGACATTCCTAAGCCGAGTAGTGCGGACGAAAAGCATAAGGTTATGAAAGCCATAGTTCTCTCTTGAATCCACTTCGTCGATACGAGAATAATCAATGAAATAAGGGATACCGTCAAATCACAAAGAATCATTGTCATAGGGGACAAATAGTCCGCTGCAAAGATGGACAAAAACCTGCCGATGGAGAATGTTGCCCAGAATATTGATGCTACATTAGCCGAGCGCTGTTGAGACACACCAAATTCAAGCTCGGAAAAAGGCGATACCAGACCACCGTAGGTGACCTCTGACCCTATATAGCAAAAAAACAACAATGAAAGAACGAACAACAAGCACATTTCAAGGGATTTTGAATTCCTCTGCCTTTTCACGTCTTCCAGCTCGTTCATAATTTCAACATCTTTGTACTTGTTGTAATCACTAGAATAACGACTCATAATCAGAGACATTATACCCACCACGGCTAATAATACTGAGTTGGCCAAATAAGGACATTTTATGGAACAAGAGGTGAAGAAAGAATTTTGGCCTGGCAATATAGAACAACTTGTGGGATAATGGCGAAGCTCTTGAGATGATGGGAAGGCTGTATGATTGAATGTTGACATGTTATGGGCTGCAAATAGCGAAGATCCGCCAGATTCAGATTTGAGGAATGGCTCGGACAATGTTGGGGCAATGAATGATCCTAAGCCGAAGAAAAAATGGAGGGTTTGGAGTGCTTTGTTGTTCTTTGACCCCCATACTTCTAAGCATATGACGTTTCCGCCTGTCGATTTTGGAATAAATGATTTAACTGGAGATATTTAGTTTGATAGTTGATCGTGGTTGCACAATTAAATTAAAACATCAAAATTAAATTCACCAAATCGTATCAAACAAATCACAATTTAGAAATTTATTTTAATGAATCGATGCTATAAAATAAAAATTTGAAATTAAAGTACGTCAAAATAATCAGTAGATCGACAGATCAACACGAATACCGCCAATCCACGACCGTCAACTATCATTAAATACCTCTTACCACAATCCATGAAGCCCATGGCAATCCCCTGGAAAATCACAAAAATGTTGAGCATCCAAAGAGTGGTTCCCCAGGCACCAGGGCCATAGAGATAGAAGCGAAAAAAACAGCCGTCCCTAGCAAAAGGAGCTTATTCAGGCGGTCAAACAAAACTCCAGCTAGCATTGATCCCACCAGATAACCTGCGGATCTTGCTGTGAAAATCCATGATGTTTCGGCTATTGTTGAGTTGATGTTCTCGCTTAAAGCGGTCAAAGTTGGGCCGTGGATGCTGATGCAAGCACCCTGTTTGCAATAAAAAGATTGCGAAATTGGTGGTTAGCATTAGCTAATATAATTTGTTGACCTGGCTGATTACCATTGAATATCAATCACATGTTATTTATTTATCCATTCAGTTTTATGATCAAACCCAAAATCATCACCAATACTAAATATTTTAACAATGGAAAGGGCTTATTGTTTTAAAAATTTGATTGCCCAAGAGAGCAGCGAGGAGCAGGAGCAAATTAGCGAAAGGAGCTCAGGTGTAGGAGTACCTGATCAGTTTTACTCAGTTCAGCTTGGTAAGAGAATGGGTGAATAAATTCAAAAGTTAGTTAGTATGGCCGGACAAGGTTATGTCAAGGTGTGTCAAGGTTATGATACAAATTTAAAACCGAAGCGCAATATCAGTTTACGCTAATCTTAATGTTGTTCCTTAAGGATTTCGTAATGATAAGAGTAAGAATTGGCGAATACAAAACCTAATCAAATAGTGGGCCTGATAAATATGTTTCGTTTAAGGCAAATGTTTTGTTTTGAAAATTACTTATTCAGCCAAGTAAATATCATTATCCTTGGTGACATTAACAATTTGAGCTTATAGAGGTGTTTTGTTTAGTAATGTTTACATATTACTGGAATTTCACATATAAAGCCAAAAATAAGCTGTAAAAATACCCATGAGTTCATTTAAAAGTAATTTTGAAAAACATACCAATCCAAGATATGCTAAGCATAATGTCGTAGTAATCAACATCTTTGGAGAACAACATCTTAATGAACAACCATCGATTTGTTTGAATTCTCCAGCAGAAGTTTCGGTATTTCCACTAGCAGTCATAGTACTATCCCAATTTAAAATACCGCCTAAATTCCAAGTCGAAAGTGCTTCAATGAAATCTTGGATGATAATCACCCCGGTGAATGCCTCTAAAAATTTAAAAAGAAATGGTATTTACATATTTAGACATCTGCTTCATCTTTTGTCTACGGATTACACTGCATAATTCACTACCTAGAAAACCATCGGATGATAGAGAAACAATGCTAGAATTATCCAGTTAAAAACAATACTAACGCTGCTATGGCAAATATAATCAAGTGATGAAATCTTTAATTTTGCACTCGACGGCAGAAACGCAGTATGACAAAAGACGTCATTGTTGAGAGCATCAAATTGGTCTAGAGACTGACACTTATAGAATGAAATACATGCATGCATCTGTCACCATTCTAATATGCGATATATCGACTGCCTGATGTTTTCAACTGGTGCGAAAAGTTTCAAATAACTTTAATAACTAAACTTTAAATAAGGAGACTTTTGGAAGCTTCTTGAGAAACCGTAAATATTATTTTAATTGATTTACGTCGATGAGCGGAAATTGAATAAAGCCAGGAATATTAAAAATAATTTGAATGTAAGCTGTCATAGCATGAAAGTAATATTTCATAATATTTTAACGATAATATCAACTTTATGGCTAAACACAACCTGTACCTGTACCTAACCCTGTAATATTAGTCATCATTAATATTTTAAAAAATGATTAAAATAATCTTAAAGGTACTCGACTATAGCAAGTAAAAAATGCAATATAGCAAGCGATTGTTATACTTATCTTTATATAAATATTAACAGATAAATGAAATATTAAAACGACAAATGTTAACATCAACAAAATAACTGAACAGATGTTATTGAGCTGTGCAGCGAAAATTAATTAAAATTCGCGACGGCAGTGATATTGTGGCACAAAACTGAAGTGTTGAAATGTACATCGTACAATGTACATTAACAACCGATTTGATAAATAAGAGGATAATATCAATAATTATAACTAACCAAGCTAAAATAATATCAGTGGCAAGAGTATCTGATGCTTTAAACATTAAATATATCAAAGTTTTTGAAAGTTAGCAACATAGAATTTTAAGCCATAAAATGTAGCAGGCATGAATTGTTTCACTAAGCACTTCATTCCATATTAGCATGATCAGCTCCCATGTATTTATTAACAATGTAATGTTCACTATCACCTTCATCAGTATTGTCATTATTGACATCATCATCGACAGTCGTCCAGTGACCTGATTGCATACATTTATGAGAACCCAGTTGCATAAATTTACGACAGCCACATTAATGGAAAGCAAAACTGCCCTCGAAGGTCAAACGGTCAAAAGGGGATTCCACGAGACAGATCAATATATCCAGGGAGCAACAAAAATGATGATAATAAGAAAAGAAACAAACTAACATTTATAATATTTCTGACAAGAGCCGTTAAGTAATTCTAGCAATGACAACAATAACAAAAACAGAATTAATGCATCAATAATGATGATATTAATTACGCCAACCAAAAGAACATTCAAGACCAATGACGGACTTTGGAAGAAATTGTCACAGTAAAACCAACAGGACTACTTGTTTTTGTTATATTTTGAGGTTTATTGTTATAATAAATAATAATTTATTTACATTGCACTATGTTATGTTTTACCTAATATATTGCATTATATTATATTATATTGCATTAAGTTACGTTGTTTAATTATTTATTATAATATATATATTTAATAAATATATTATTAAATGTTATAATAATAACATTATTATTAAAATATTACAAGCAAGGGCGAACCCATTGGCGGATCATACCAATGCACTAAAATAAAAGCAAATAAAATCGTAGAGAAAACAAAGCAACAAAACCCTTCAAGGGTTAGGGTTAGGGGGTTAGGGTTATATAATAATAATATTATTTATATTTATATTATATATCCAGGGATATTTAATATTATTATCTTTATTATATTAATAGAATAATATAATTTTATTATTATTAAATTAATAATTATTAAATAACTTTATTAATTTTTTAATGTATGAAAAATAATTATTAATGTAATAATAATATATATAATAATGATATAATATTATTTATTATCATAAATCATGATTAATTACATAATTATTATATAATTAATAATTTATTTGCTATAATCCAATAAATTCAGTTTTTTTCTCCATTATCAGTTCTAATCGTCAGCTTGTCATTATCATTATCACCACCACCACCTTCGACATTAAGCACGGTGCAGCACAGAAATAAAGCTTATCTACTCCACGCATTAAAAGAGCAAAGAATTTTCGTCGAGCGAACTGGTTAAAAGAAGAAACAATCCTAAGATTCTGAAGCAGCCAAAATATCTCTAACTTGGTTACCTCGTCTGCATTTTCTGTTATATCATATTTTCATAGCTTTCCTACAAATTCCTAAATTTAAGTAAGCGAATAAATAATTAAATCTTAATATACATATCATCATTGCAACCATCGAGACCTTCACCGCCAGTACTTTTTTTAAAAGAGAAAACAGATCATTAATTTGGTGATATCTTTTCAGCAGAAGGAGGAAAACATTTTCGAAACCTGGAATCGAAACATCGACCCTCGAATCGATAGAATTATTTTTGCATAGCCACCTGGCAAGTAAATATGCATGTGAAATAAAATAAAAAGTAAATGATTGTGTATGAATAAGATAACTTAATATCAAATTTTGTATTTCACTTGTATTTCTAAAATTACATCATTGAAATATAAATTAAATTTTAAAAATTACGTTAATACATTATAATTACCTTTGAATTTGATATAAATTTGTTATTAATTTGTCATAAATTAAATGCACCCTAATATTTAAACCATCCAATGATCAATTTATTTGGTGTAAGGAAACATTGTAATCTACACAATCTATAATACAAAACTTAAAATACATGTGTATGTCTGACTGTCCCAAGAACTCCCCCCAAACGGTGAACGGTAGCGATTTGAAATTTGTATTCTCTATGATATTCCTAGGTCAACTGTGCTATTTTCAACTTTCAAGTTTTCCAATTTTCACCTTTTCTTAAATCGCATACGAGCTTTAAACTCGAGAGCTGCTGAACGCATGAATAAAATTAATTATAATAGATAATAAATGAGTACGTTTAAAAAAGCTATTAATTTATAAAAAAAAATAACATTTCAATTTATTCAGTAACTGGTGTTCATTAATAATTGCGGTCTTCCTTTTAATGAAAAGAATCTTTAGAAGTGGGTTTAGCGGAAAATTCGCTGGAGTAAGCTAGAATAAACTAATTGGAGTTGGAAGAATGGTATTTTGAGCTGCAGCTAGTGTTTTTTTTTTTTGAATTAGGATTAGGATGACTTTTTACTTGGAAAATCTTTAAAGATTTATCTTAGTTACAGTAATCGTGGAACTCGTGTGTATGTTTGTGACTCATTTGCATTGCCTATAACAAGAATGTTTTCTTGCTTTTGATGTTTTTCATGATATTGTTTTAATAAATAGTTGATTGGATGAAATTAAGAATTGGTGGTGATAAATCAATGAATACAAATCCACTTTAAGCCAATCCTTTTAGCCAAATTAATCAGCTTATTTTTACAATTTTTGTTGAAATCACCCTGACGCTACATCAGACGGGAAAGTCGAAGTTGTGATAGAGAAGCTACGTTTCAAGTTCCTTGGACAAACATCGAGAAATGTGAACAAAGACAAACAGATAAGGAGGAGTGTTGTTTTGATAGGTTCTGGATTTGAAGAAGAATATGGAAATAGATTTTATGTGTATCTTTGAGAATGCTTTGGAGTTTGCAATGTTGTTTGCAATGTTGTAATGGGCGATTGAATGATAAATTAGCGAACAGTTTGCTGAAATGATGGAACGGCGAATAAATGAATGAGGTGATTGGTTCCTCTCACTAGAGGTTTTAAAAATTGTTTAAGCAATGAAATCTGGTTTTAATATTTTTTTTTAAATAAATAGCTTTATTCTGTGGAACAAAAAGGTTATTCATGTGTAATTAAAAGGTAGTTTAAAGCAAACGAAGTGATAGAGATTGTAACTGAGAATATATTGAGAAATGCTTTGAAAAAAAGAATAACGAACTTGTTGATTATGAAAGTGTCATCCGTCTCTGCGAACTCAAAGAGAAGTATGTGCGATGGATGTGATGAGATAGGGATGCACTGAAGTGAGGCTCAATATCCTCTGCGAAAATTATTTTTATGAATTGGAGAAAAGTACGACATCGATATTGAAGATTTCTTAAAAACAAATTGTGGAATCAACATTCTAAGAACTGTAAACATTAGCGAGGATATGAAAACAGCTCAGGAGTAAATATATACCTACGCAAATGTATGCTTTAATAATCGAAATACATATACATACAAAATCTACTAATTTAATTTGCAATCGGTTCAAAGCATGTGTCCTTAAAAAAATCATAAAATACCATTCGAAAATGTACAAATTATATTTGAAATTGAAAAGAAATTTATAAATTACGCCGACCAACACTTGAGAGTGTTTGTTTTCTACCGCGCAAAAGTTTGTAATGAAACTAATACAAAGCCTCGGCTCATCTTTATTCGCTATGGCAACCATTGGCGTGCATATTGCGCCGACCCCAAAAGCTTTCGCTGCCGCAGTCGACGCTACGGTTTCTGCGAAAGCTCTTATCTCTTTGGCGACGGACAATCGATGAATCTGAGGGAACTTCGACAGCCTCCGATTCGCGACGACCTCCGCTCAAATCCAGTTGCTGTTCCCGGCGATAGGAGTGGCAAACCGAGTTGCCATAAACACCGCAGCGGCTGGGCCGAGGATGACGACCGCGACCGCAGCTGGAAGTGATTTTCTGCAGTCGCAATTCAACTAGGCGCTTCAGGGTTACGAGGAACCTATGATTGAAGACGCAGTAAAGGACAAAGTTCAGAGACAGGTTGCAGTAAACGAGAAAATTGGTGGCAGTTCTCAGACGGTTGTAGAACCGTCCGCGTGTGAATTCAACCATGCTCAAGCCCTTACCGAACAAAGCCTTGGCGATAGGCCGGTTCGAGAAGGCAGATGGGATTATGCAGAGAAGAAATAGACAAATGATGCTGATGCAAGTGACAGTCATTCTCATCTGTTCGCTCGAAAAGTAGTTTGATTGACGCTGGGAGAGGATTCTCGGCTGTTGCTGCTGTTGCTGGATGAAGGAAGCGGAGCCATGGATAGGAAGGTCCTGACAGAGTGTGGAGGCACGACCAGGCTTCATCTCGCCTGGAAGCGATATGCGTCTCACATTGCGATTAGGAGGGCCATAAATGTCTGAGTTCATATATCGCCTCTGAAATAATTTTATGGACTTGCCCTGCATTTGTGGGAGGAGAATGGTTGAATTCCTAGGTCTCGAGCTAGAGATGTCGTCAAAACATTTGCGAGTTGGACATGGTTCTCTTATATTACAAAATGACCTAGCTTCTGTCTTGCCTAGCAATTGGTTGATCTGACAGGTGCCGTTCTCCAATGAACTCTGGGGGAAATGGAGAGAGGGAAGGCGAATGCGACAGTGGTAGTTTTCTTTCATCTGGAACAACTCGCTTTCTGCATTTGTCACTGAGGATGTCCTACATTTCAACATCTTTACTATTCTTTGTCGCTTCTTACTTTTGTTTTTAATGATATTCACGGAATCATCAGGATCGTTATTAGCATTTTTGTAGTTGACGTTGCAAATGGGACCATTGTCAAAAATGGATAGACGATGAGAGGCGACCGTAAGACTCTTGAAACTCCTGGATATGCAACGAAGGGCTGATCTCTGTCGATTGGCTTTGAGAACCGTTAAGATGAGACCGGTATTGAGGTAGATGAGCAGCATATAAGGTAGAAAATGAACGGTGCAAATGTAGAACCAGGTCATCGCGTTAAAGCTCGGACTTGCTTCAAAAGAGCTGGAGACCTGATAATGTAATACACATTTGGATAAATATGTGGTTAATTGTTCGCACAACAATAATAAACTTGGTACTATCAATGATGAAATGTCTAAATCTGCTTTAGAGTTTATTCGCATTTATATATGACCGATAAAACATCGTAGAGGCAGAAAAGAGCAGCATGGAATTTATTTTATGTGAAGAAATGTGAAGGCCAAACTAGCTTCGGTGAATGTGGGCATTCGAAAAGCTAGAAGTTATTAATGACTTTGAAATCCATACTTAGGATTTCGGAAATTCAGTTATTTTCAATTGCCGATCATAACAAAAACTATGGATTCATCGATTGCCAACTTAACACTTGAGGAAAGTGAACTAAAAGCGTTATTTTGAACTGATATTTGTGATGATTGAGAGAAAATACAGTCGATTGGTTGCCAATAGCGGACCCATTTTACATACATTTTATTTGTGTAATATTTTATTTATTTTATTTAAACATAATCTATTTTAAATTAAATTATAATTATAACTTCTGCGCAAACAGCCGAAATTTGCTCAGTAGGCGATGAGGAGTTGTTAACTCAGTAAAAAATATTAACAATAATTGTGGAATATTTCGTGCATATTTAGGCTAATTTTAAGGATCGATTGAGGAATTGGTTGAAATATTGGTTGAAGGCAGTTGATACCTTCTCGTAGTGTTGGAGTCCACAATGCCTGATCTCGTATCCAAAGAATCTCGGAACGTTAAAAACTGAAGCGAGGAAGACTACTACGCATATGGTCCTCTTGGCAAGTTTTCTTGTACAGAGTTCTTTGGCCTTCAGTGGATATCTGACAGAGACGTACCTATGATGGAAAATCGGATTTGATATTTGATATCCTCTTATTAAATCAGATCTTCACATGGCGATAATGATAAAACGAGGACCATGAGAAATTGCATAAAAATTTCTTTAATCAAAACCTTAAAAACTCAGAAATGTTTCGTTAGAAGGAGAGGCGATCATACAACAATTTAAGTAAGTAATAAAAATAATTTTGAGTAACTGAGTTTATCAATTATTGTAATGATAAATATTAATGTAATGATAGTATGAAATATAATAATTTACGATTGAATAAGTTTAAATATTTAAAAACAAATGTTGACCTTCCTTTGTCTAGAGGTGGTGCAAAAATCACTCAAAAGCTAAGAAAATGATCTTTGTTGGCAATGTTTATTCATCATGCGTAATTGATATATTGGGAGTATGATTTGTCCTAGTTTATTATTAGTTTTGAATCGATTGATTGTTTAATTGACTGGTCGTTTGAACCGATGAATCGCTTGTTTTGTTATTGGTTATTATTTCAGTCAATACTTAAGACCGCGCTTACTTTAAATATTTACGCCCTTTCAATATTAACCAACATAGGTAAAGTCCACCTTGTGAGCTTAAGAATTGCAGAAATTTTAAACGTGCAGGTTGGTTCCTTCATGCGATGGTAATGGCAACAGTCGTAATGTGTCATGTTCAAAACCCATAAGTGCCATTAGGAAAGAGCGCTATATAAATGTTTAACAATAAGCGCATCTGACGCTAAGCACATGGTGCTATATAAATGAAGTACATTTACATTAAACGGTCTTGGCGCATTATTGCATTGAAATCGTTGCGAAAATTTTTAAGACCATTCACGTCATGTATCTACACTCTTGAGGTGAAACCAAAAATGAATTAAAAAATCCCATCCTTTCATCAGGATAGCTGTTCCTAACACGATATTACCGGTTTGTAATTATTATTATCGGTCGGTCTGTTCTTATCTTGTGTTCATCTTGGAGCTACTTTGATGGAACTGAAATTATTGAAGCATTAAAAAGATTTTTGATTAAAGTATCATGTAAAGTATAACCACTATTTAAGTGAGGAAGTAATATTCAATTAATTGTTTTTCATTATTTTGATGCTTTTATCACTTATTATTTTTAAATTCCCAGGCACCGCCCGGTTCTCTTAGTGATCGATATTATCGTTACGACGCAATCGTTGCTAATACAAAACTGCAAATACGTGTTCAAATTCACCAAATCTCTCCAGTTGTTACAACGTATCTGTCCGTCCAGCAGATAAAAATTTTATTTATATATATATTAGTTAAGCGATCAATCATTGACATTGTTTTCCACCACCCAATCACCATTTAAAGCCCGCATAATGGAAGCAAATTGATTACTATTGAATTATTTCGACCATGACTTAAAACTTTTATCTAAAAAAAAAGAAGGAAATTGATTGAAACAAATTCAAACAATAACTGCATTAACTTGTATCTCTCTTGCTTTAAGGCTCATGTCAGGAATTCGGTTGTGTCCGGATAGAAGGTCAAAGAAATTGTATGACTATCCAGATAGAAAGCATTTTTCTTCTCAAAACACTTCGAAAATTAAATTTCCTCAAAAACAAGTATTTAAAGATAAAATGTATAGTAATTGTAAGACTTTAAATTCTGATCACTGAAAAATATTTCTAAAATGTTCAAATTTCGGAACGAAAATTTTCGAGCGATACATTTAAAAAAAATATCCTTTAACATAAAATATTCTATAATTACTATTGCTGATATTTTTATTGATGTTAACAACTCATCGCCTACTGAGCAAAGTTCTGAATAAAATAACAAAATAGTCGCACAAAAGCATAAAAACTTAAGACTTAAGATTGCTTAAACTGCAATCATTCATCCCTTTAGAAACTTTAGAAAATAGCAACAACAATGATCGAGGGAGATCATTACAACTCTGCTTTATTAAAAAAAATCCCTTCGACATTTCTTGCGCCCGTATCAAGATCAAAGATCAAGAACCTCTGGCTCATTAGATCACCACCATTAAACCACCTAGGATACTGAAGGGACATCCATCATTTAACTCTGGATTTATCATTTAGCAATATTAAAATTCTCCACATATTAACATTTTGAACAAGTTCAAAAATATTTCACAAGAGTTAGGTTTGAAAGCCTTGTCTTACAGAAGTAGACTTCAGCAACTCTGACGCAAGACTCTTGGTCATCGACGTCTCAGCTACGATTTATGTCTCTGCTAGTTCATGGTTTTGCTCACCGCACTATTCCAGGTTTCTCAGTTTTTCATCTAGAACCCGCTGCCATCCCCTCCGCTTCCTCATTGAAAATATTATGACTTTGTCATAAAACCATAGAATTCTCTGCCCCCGAAATCATCAGCTTCACAATTCTATCTCGCTTCAAATCTTATATCTCTACCATCGATCATAACAAGCATAATTTAATTAAATGATTAACAATACGACGGCTCAATATTTTCGTTTAAACAAGTTTTGTTAAAATAAGCTCGTCATTTAGAGGAGGTGATTGCTTTTTCAGTTATACGCTTGCACTGTATTAAGTACGAAAAAACTTTGTCACTAAATCTATATTTGTAGTTTTTAATAACCGACTGATCAGTTTCGGCCTCTAAGACCATAGTCAGGGTAACATGAAAATTTAAAGTGACAGTGACATGAATATTTATAAGTGAAATTAAAATTTATGCATAAATATCAAATATTTGATTAAAGAAAAAAAAACAAACTAAAATATAACATAAAAGATAAAATGCTGAAGAGCAATTCCAAATTGCAACAAAGGCAACAGTTTCAGTTACAATCTTTCACCATTTTCTTCTGACGGCGATGAAAGCATTGTCATTCAGGTGAGCAAACGAAGCAACGTTAATTTTGATGTCAAAATGGCAAATTAAAAACGTATGTTAAACCAGGATAATCAGGTTAACCCAGTCAAACTCATTTTTTATCCATTATAATTAATTTTATTATTTACGTCCTTCAAATTCAGCCGGCTACTCGCCCTCAAAGAACTGGATGATTAGGACTGTGCTCCCGCAACGGGACTCGAACACGTGCTGCCATCGCGAGAGCCGAAGTCTTAAACATTAGACCTTGCTTTCAGCAGCTCTCGAGTTTAAAGCTCGATGCGATTTAGGAAAAGGTGGAAGTTGTAAAACTTGAAAATTGAAAATAGAACAGTTGATCTATGAATGGCATAGGGAATGACGAGTGCAAATTTCAAGTAGCTACCGCTCATTGTTTGGGAGAAGTTCCAACTCCAAGGTGGTACTTTTATCAAGCAATTTGATATGTACAATCTAGATTGTGGCAACTTTTGACATCATGTGACTTAAGTCAATGATTCAGCGCAGTTTGTGATCAAACTTAATTAATATGCTCTGCTTCTCAAACACCCAGAGAACTCATGATATACATGTATAAGTGTTTCTTTTTTGTGTTTATTGTGTATGACATTTAATTATATGATTGATATAATTAAAGCTGGCTTTTGTGATGAAATAAAAGGCTTTCAAATTTTACTTCTAGAATTTAAATTTAATTTAATAATTTTTTTAATAATTCCACCCCTCAGAATTTTCTGAAAACTTCAAATTCAATTAATCTTGAAACTTTAGAAAATCTCAAAATAAAACTAAGGCATCAAAGGTGATTTGAAATTATTGTTAGAGTAATATTGTCACGATTTCAAATATGAAAATTTTTCTAATGATCATTAATAAAATTGGTTTTAACAAAATTTGTAATCATCACATTACAGCTATTATCGTAAATGCTAGTGTATTGTTCTAGCCGTAAGGCGATAATAATGATAATGTAATAATGTAAGATAACGTAAGATAATATAATGATTATAATAATAATAAAAATATTGATAGTAATAGTAATGATAATGAAATTTAAATTTCAATTTAGCATGGATCAAGTTCAAAGTCTCTTAAGGCCACGAAGATGTCAGATAACGAAGGCTGCATCGTCTCATTACCTGAACCTATGTGTTATTGATTTTCGCCTTAGAGTGTTTTTATTTATGTTCATAACCGATCTATTAATTATACGGAATTAATTCTCAGCATGAGATGTGACTTACCAATGACATCAGTAGAGCGTGAAGCTACTCACCGCAAGTTTTCATCTCAAATAGTTAAAATAACTGCCACTACAATGAGCACAGAAATTGAGAACAAAATAAATTAACTCAAGAGTCAGCCTTAAGAAAGCGCTGACAAACTGTATCAAATACCAAAGCTATTAACTAATTAGAGAATGTCATGTAACAAGTAAAATTTGAAAGATTTTTTAAATTTTTTCTAGAGGTTAAAAAGGAGAGTTTTTTCAGGTAAGGGAGAGTAAAAGGGCAAGATTGAAAATGTTTTTATTTCTAAGAGAATTGAGGAATATAACCTTGGGGCATTCAATGTAAAAGGGCTTAAAGGTAGATTTAGAGAGTGAAGGCTTATATTCTTGGGTATTAAATAGAAAGTGAGAAGGGTTACTGTAATTATAGCTTTCTGCGAAAAAAAAACCCTGAACATATCCTAAGGGGGCATTGCGAACATATGAGAGCATTGAAAAATCAACTTTTAATTTGTGGATTCAACATTTAATAGATTGTTGTTTACGAAAGTTGAGTTAGTTGAAGCTAAAAAGTAATAAGAATATGCGATTAATTTGCTTTTGCAAAATGTTAGATGGGTGATGTTTGAATGTTAACTTAATACTTAAATAATAACATTTGTAAGACCGTTACGTGAGTCAGTGGATTAGTAAATGGATGGATAATCGTGAATATATTGCTCAATATTAGTTCTAAAATATGTAACTAAATGATGAAAAGGTGTCCCAACGGTTAGATGAGTGGACGAATGGATGTTTTTACGGATTTATGTCTTTTTTAAATCATGATTCTATAAAAATCAAGTTTGTTAGATTTCCAAATGTGTGACATAATTGAAAATCTACTCAGGATTTAATGAATTTAAGAAAAATATATAAGAAATTTTAACTTAAGCCTAACTATAACCTTTGTTCTAAGCATTAATAGATTTTTTTTCTTACCATAATAGCTAGGAACAGGATAAAAATGTAATTTTGTTTCATGGCTGGTTCGTGTTTTGATTATATTTATAAATCCATCCTTTGAAAGTGAATAAAAATAATAATTATATTTGGTTATTATCCTAAAAATGTTGATAAAGATATTTCTAAAATGACTACATACTAGAAAGTGAAACATTTCCGTCACATAAGTAAGGAACAGCATCATGAAATTTTGATGAGGTTATAAATAAAGATCTGCTGCAACAGCTGGAACGAAATGAAAAAAATGGCTTTCGATTTAAACGTTTATTTGTCTTATTCTCATTGTTTACGGGCAAGTGACTCGAGGTGGTCGTTGTTTTCAGCTATCACCTTTGTCCGATGTCCTGTTCGCATCTTCCTTCCGCCCATCCCATCTTAGAAAACAAGTATCACATAATCTATTATATAACACACAGACAACGATATTTTGTCACTTGCACCAGGTAACGGTTATATGGTTGCGAATTATAAACGAGAAAAATATTTAATGAAAGATATTTAGAACCAAATAATCACGAATTTCATGAAAGATATTGGCATGTTGTGAGTAAAAAGTACTAAATAATTTGATTTTTCCAGGGATACCAAATCGTAAATTTGTCCAAGCAAATTTTAACAAGCAATTACATGCTTCAAGAATTTTGTTGCTTAATTTTTAAAATTCTGTTTCATCTGTAGAGAAAACGAGAAAAGTTATATATTAGAAATTCATTCCTGCCGAAAAGGTGCAACTTCCTGCTACATGGTGATTCTTTAATTTGGACATGTCACATAGGAGTTAGAGTTTTCAATCGCTGGCGTAGAACTCTTTCGAGGCTCCCCTATTACATCAAATGGATGTGGTTTAAGAATCATGTGCGAGATTTTTTCATAATGCATTACATAGTTCAACCAATCGCATAAAATGGAACTCAAATTTGAATGTTTTCAAAATTTGTCGTTTCAAGCGGTTTAGACAGATTTCTTCACAATGTTGTCACAACATTTCTTTGGAGAATCTAATAATGGGGAGATAGTCAGTCAGTCGATCACTTCCTTAATTGATACAATTGTTCAAATCTTTTTATTAACTTTTCACTCAGTCAATACTTCAACATTTCCACCCATTGCCGGTAAAAAAAAATCACCTCAAAGTGTTCAAGCTACTCAATCAGATTAGCAATAAACTTATAAATTTACCAACCTTTCCACAGTCAGTAATACCGTTATCCAGACGCTGGAGCTGGTGAATATGTTGGAGATGGGGTAGAAAACGAATGCATTAAACATAACCGACCAATAGCTGGTTGAATGAAGGGCGGACGAGAGGATAAAATCAACCAATGAAAGAGAGAGCACGGTCATATCTGTGACAGCCAATCCCAGAAGGTATGTATAGGGCGAGCTACGTCTCATTGGCCGTCTCGTCAGGATGGTTAGGTTGATAGTGTTGCCAAGGATGCCGAAGAGACAGACTGAGGGCATGATGTACCTAGATTTCATTAAAAGTTGATTATGAAAATGATTTTTGCGATGAAATAAGTTGGTTTATTTCGAGCCGTTCAATTCGTTCATTGTTTTAAAGTCAAATTGTTAATAATAACATCACTTACATCATCATCAAATCATCATCTCTCTCTATCCTTACTTGCTGCAGATGAGAATAGCCACCTCCCAATTTGAGTCGTCAACAGTTGGCGTAGTTGTCCTTGCGTTGGTCGTAACTTCCAGGGAAACGAATGAGTTAGCGAAGTAATAGTAGTTGCCTGTGATGTACTGATGTCCGGATTGATCGAACATGTTTCTGTTTGTAGAGACCCTTGGTACCTAGTTACAGAAGTGCAAGTCTACGGTCTAAATATTTTCCTGAAAGCCCAGCTCATGGAACTTTGGAACGAAGAAGGACTTTCAAAAAGTTTCTATTTGATTGTCATTTATCATTGTTATATAATGTCATTATATGATAATTATCATTTAGTTATTACATAAATATATCTTCTGAAATTTTTATTTATTTTTTATTAAGGCCAGCAACAAAATTATTTTTGTTAATATTATAGGGCTCCTTTTAAAATCACTATACCTCCCACAGGCTGAGTTTCATTTGGAAATTCAGTAATTTTTGCGCTTTTCAATTTAGTATTAATTTTCTAACTTTAAAATTATTGTTTTTTAAGATTATTTATTTGAAATTCTCGGCAAGAGTGCCAAAATTTTTGGAAAAAAATTAAATTATTTTGGATTTCATTGTCATAATATTTTACATTGAATGAAGATATATACTTTTATTCCTCATGAGGAATAAAAACAAAAAATAGTAAAACAATAGAAGCTGTTATTGTTATATTAAATATTAACTAGTTGTAACAATGTACAGCAACATTAACATATTTTTCAACAGTTACAGATTGACGATTATAATTCTATAATAGCGATGACAGCAACTATGATTGAGATTATTGCAATTGCATTAATCTTTAAATGTGGCAAGGTAAAACTTTGGGTAAATGTCGGATTTTTGGAAAAGTTGACTTTCAAGAAGATTCTTCATGGGAATCCCAACCAAGATATTGATTGGGACACACGATATCTACATGGAATGAAAAGATTGTATTGCTATAAACGACGGGACTCAAAAAGGGCCGAATTTATGAATAGATTTTATTTAGTAAATATTCAGTTAACAAGTGGGTGGTATTACATGGTAATATGCTTACTTATTATTCCTGTAACAATTATTACATGACAATCCCTTGATTGACTATCCACAGAATGGGAACGGTTATCTAGTATGAGTATTTCTATGGATCTGAGATTGGATATCGTGGGATGTCTGAGCTCTTGTATGGATGGCTGTGAATGATATGGCTTTCCCTAATCCTCGTAGCCCTAGAAAGATGCTAAATATAATTTTTCCAAAAATTAATTGTTATAGAAAACTTTCTGAGCCCTTTAGAGCTTTCCTACCTTGAGAAATTTATTTTATTTCCAAACAATATAAAAATTCACGACTAATTTTTTTGGTGGGCTATACGGGCCAATTAAAATGTATAAATAATAACAAATACTTTTGTACAACAAATATAATTGTACAACAATAACTAGAGTATTTTCATGATTAATATTTTAACAAAGAGTTTATAACAATTCATGTCTGCACACTCCATAACAACTTAGTTGTCATTGCATTGGCGAAAGAGCAAAGAGTCTAAAAAGCAGAATTTAGAGACAAATGTAACCAAAAAATCGCATAAACAATAAACAAAAATATTTTGTATATCTGTCTTTTGAAAATCCTCGCGGACGAATTTTATGATATTTGTCCAAGCTTATTCAAGTCAATATTACATTATTTCAACAGAATGTATAAATTATCAAATATTATAAATATCGAATCTCAAAAATTTAGCGTATAATCGGCATATCAATCCCTCTAAAATTTATCATTTGTTTTTACATTATAATCTTTCTTTAACCTTATCATTATAAGGCCTTGCGAAATTCTGATTAATTAATCAGAATATTTATAAAAAATATTTATAAAAAAAAATACCAAGCATTTTTCAAGTTCATCAAACAAATTATTTAAAAAACAACAAATTGTCCAACCTTATTCGTTATTCATGTTGAATAATTCTTTGACATCAGAAGACATGGATTTGATTTAAAAGTGTAAATCTTTTCAATTTTGTCGAGTAAAACTTAATTATTTAATTATTTCTTTGTTTGTATCATTTATTCATCTATTCATTTAACTTTTTCTCAATGGCCTTGCGAGACTATTTTGAGAGATGTTGTTTAACTAACTCATAATAAAAACGAACTTTTAAAACAAATGTGTCTATCGATTCGTTTAGTCTTTTATCAAGTAATAAGTTTGATATAATTCTATCGCGCGAAATATATTAAAATCAAAACTAAATTTGATGTTATCATAATTGTCGGGTGACTATTGATTCCATAACATCAACAATAAACCTGTGACTGATACATTTTCTCGCATAATTTCGTGGAGCGCGTCGACTCCCTATCTTTAAAGAGGTTCTGGGCGCCATATATCTCATATCAGCGAAGAAGGGATTGTGAAATAGTTTACCTCAAGACCATTAGAACTATCCGTGATCATTACAACTGTAGTCGTGGTGCATTTATTATCACCACTATTAAGTTTATTATGGTCACAATACTTTTAAATTATAAAGTTCGAATGAAAGACGTCTCTTATATTAAATATAACTTGTGCCTAGGGATATTTTACCAAAAATTCCCGATAAAATTCATAATCATTATTTACAATAGGGAGTGATAGAATATTCTCAAAAAAGCCATAAAACTCAATTCAGCGATAGCAATATGCCAACATATAAAATTCGAGCTTTTGCTATCTCAAGCAGAAAATAAACCGACAATCTTACTCGTTTTGAAAATAATAGCTATTTGACAATTTGCACTTACCTTCTCGATCCTCCCAATTATAAGGCGTGAGATCCTAAGAGACAAAGAGCAAAAAAAGGTCGGCTAATTTAATAACACTGGGAAGATTTGGCTTTTCTCTCCCCCACCTGAAAACAACTTAAGTAGCATTATTTGCAGTTAACTTGACTGAATCAACTGAGCGAAGCTTCGCTAAACTTTCAAGAATTAGCGGATAGCTGTTTGCTGCTTGTCAATCTCAGTGTTTAAAAAAATGCAGAAGTACGCTTAATACTCAAAAGCAAGTGTTATAATAAGACAACAGATTATTTAATATTTTAATAAAAATACGATTCATCACTTATTTTTAAAATTTGCTTTTTGACATTAGATTGCCTTCATTGGATTGCATTTAAATTACTTAAGTGACGTTTAGCGACAAGTCAAGGTTGAAAGAATCTGTTGCACGTAGACGAAATTATAAATTAATTCTAATTAAATTGTCCATTGGAATGCGGAAGGATGGAGCTTTTAAAGTAATTGACCGGGAACTCTTCGTCATTTAAGACCAACAAGTCTACGTGACCTGTGCTTGGCAAAGTATTCTTCATGACCTTCGACCTTCTCAGCAATTGTTGCCATCTTCTTTCTGTTAAAATTCATTCAATTTAATTTTTTCTTGCTTAATCATTTAATTCATACTGTCCACTCTAGATTGAAAATTTCATTATTTGTTTATTTTGTCATCGTAATATAATCCAATAATGAGAATCCACAGCGGTTCACAACGACAGTCGATGAATAATGGTCAATTTTATGACACTACCAATAAACTTTTGAATCAATTAACCTGTGAAAATTCAAATGCATCTTTAGGGGATATGCCTCGGAGTTGTTCTCATTTCCTTAAATTGCTTTCCACTCCTAGATTTGTTTACTTATAGATGAGGACCTCAAGGTCATTTTCCAAGAATCCAATTTCATTAAAACCTGTTAGGATTTATTTTTAATGTAGATTGTCATCTTATAAATGTTGTTAAAAAGCGTCGCATTTATACCAATTATTGGGTTAGGGTCAGGTTTCTTCATATGGCTAAACCAATTTAAATAATAATTAAAAAATCAAAAAATTAGTTAACATCGTTATTTAAATATGGAACCATATTATAGTGGACAGATTTGATGACCTCTGTAATATTATTTCCTGCACAGGAAGAGACACCATCCTTAACCTTGGAAATGCCTTTGAACGACATCAAAGGGATTTCTTCATGGAGCTTCATTAATATTCAAATTTTAGTATACAGACCTATTGAAATATTATTAAATACTAGTGTACCCGGCCACGCTTTGTTGTTGTTCAGTCTGGTTAATCAAACAAACATATAATCATACAAGCATTCATTTTTATTTGTAGAGATTTGAAATACAAATTTTTATAAATTAATTTAATTTTATTGCTTTTTAAATTGAGAATCTTTCAAGAGCTGGTTATATGGAAAACACACAAATATGTATACAAACGTTCATTTTTAATTATTTAGATATAATTTGAGCTTCATTTCCAACGATCCTGGATATGCGCGTAATTTTATTAATCAAAATTAATTTAATTAAATTGTATTTACTCAGTTTCGTGAAATTGTTGGTTGATTTAAAAATTTAGGATTTTTGTTTTTATTCATTTTCTGGGCGGAGATTGTTTCATCCAATCAACTTGATGAGCGAACATCGTTACACACATAGAAACAGTCATTTTTATATATAAGATAAGAAGATGAACAGAAGCACGAAATATTTAGAGCATTGAGTAAATATTAAAAAAAATAAACGAGCAAATACATGCGCCAGTTTTTCAGATAACTGGACAAAATGTGAGATTCTTTTACTACTAACGTAAACCTTATAACAGTCGCAGTAAATTAATTCGTCGATCTAGCGATCTGAAATTTTTTGTTATTATTATTATTGAATGAATCATAAATTTTTACTTATTAGAATTTATAATTACTAAAGTTTTTTGTAAATTAAACTATTTAAAAATGTTCGAAATAAACTAAAATTGTTGCATAACTTCAGAACTTCTATTTATTGATGGGTTATGATTGCCAATTCTTAAGTCATTGATCGTGGTGTAGTATTTCTATGTTTATTTAATATCCATTTCATAAGTAGGTGGCTAGTATTTCAACATAGACTCAGTCTTGTTATTTAAATCTCAGCCGACGAATTAAAATACCGCTTGTGGGGTAACGCCATAATACCGATGGTTCACAACCTCCATTTCGTTCTGTATACCCGATCTTATTCCCACAAATTGAGGCTGCTCCTGAAGCCTGATTGGTTACATATGGTTCCATTGCAGTTCCACAGAAGCAGATCATCCAATCTGAATTGAAGTTATAACGCAAGAATATTCTATTGTATGAAGAAACTGGAAGATCGCACAGCCAAAATCGCGTACTGATCCTAACCCTATCAGCGATGACTTACCAGGCGCGCATCCTTTGTGGACATTTTCCTTTGTCCTGACTGGCTATTTAAGAAGCTACATCAGGGCATTCTTCCCTTCTCGTCTCTCCTACTCTTCCAGCTCCGTCGCTATGCCGCTAGTCCAGCAGTTATGTTGTCAGTCGGAACATTGTTGCCGTTGTTGTAAATATACTTTGTAGCGAACTCGTCTTCTTCGTCGTCTGCCGCTGTCGCTACAAAACCCTACGTCGTGGCAATAAGAATTTCAATTATTCCCCCCTCCCCGATATAATAAATTGCATAATTGAATATTTAAAAAATTTGTCATAATATTTAGCCCTTTGAGAGCTAATTTAAAGCACATCAATTACTCAGTTGCATTATCAATCTTGGTTTTTTATAATAATTTCAATGGAGCTAACACACTTAAACAATTATGTTGTTAAACAGTTTGTGACATTTTGCAACACAAGATTGATAATGACAAGGAAATTGAATTTATCCATCTAAAGAAATCCCTTGTAGCATTTTAGTATTTCTTGCTATTGCCTGAATCAAATCAATAGCTTCAATGGTGCTGTCAAGGTGATTCAATGCTCTGACAACATTTGATCCATACAGATTGTCATATCTAGCCTTGTGATTTCTGATCAAAGACTGCAAGAAATTTGCGTCATCCTCATGAAAGAATGGGTTTTCTTGCTTCTGGCAATTTTCATTCAGTGCAACAATTGGAACTTTTTTGGTTTTCATGTAAGACAAAAAATCAGATCCTGAGTCATTGTTAGTGTTTTGAACTCCCATCCTTTTTTCCATCACAAAGCATTTTTCTCTATATAAATTCCTTTCTTCTTTAATTTTGACAATTACTTTCATCAACCTTCCAACTTCCGATTTTAGTTCATTTTCTTTCTCGTGATATTTTTCCAAGATCTTTGGATCATGATTTGACTTTAAAGCAGTGTTGGCTGGGCTCAAATCATCAGCACTTTCTAACCTTTCACTGACTCCTGGCAAAATTGTAGATTGCTCTGCTTTCTTCAAGTTGATTTCAAAATTCTTTTTCATGTTTTCTTGCATCTCTAAGCTTTTTTGTAAGTCAATTTTTAGAGATTTGTTTTCAAGCATGAGACGATTTTTGTCTGAGCTTATCATAAGTATAGTTGAGGTCAGTTCCTTTATTCGTGTTTCAGAACTCTTTGACAAACTGTGTTGTTTATTTTGCCTAAATGCTTTATCTGAGGATCTGATATTTGTAGACTTTTTGCCCTTTAAAGCTGCTTGGGTCAATCTCTGCAATTCATTCTTTAAAGTTTCAATCATTATATTCATCTCTTCAACATGAGTTGATTTTATGTCTTTCTGGAGCTTGATCAGAGCTGCCTGTTTTTCTTTATATTTTTCCTCAATTTTTGAAAGTTTGCATTTCAAATTACTTATAACAGTGATTGAATCAAGTCCACTTTTGTTGAAAGTTTCTAACCCTTTGGCATTTGAAAGATCATTTATGATCTTCTGCTTTTTTGCTAGTTCATCATCGCCGTGCCTCACCTTGAACTTCAAAATCGAAATTTCACAATCTAATTCTCTGTTTTTCTTTTTCAGTTCTAAGATTTGTTCTTGATATTCTTCAGCGGATCTTGGAATAATCTTGTTCGGAGTCTTTTTTTGGTTTTGTAACAGTGAGGAGCTTACGAATTCCAGCATACCGACAGATTTCAGATAACCGCTACTACTCAATCTGGCCATTAGTTTGCTGTTTTCTAAGCTTCGCAAAGATGAAGGGATGAAGCGGACGTCGACAGACTTTGTTTAGAATTTCGAGTAAGTCTTTTGCAATTCGAAACCTTTGACGGTAAAACGGGTCCCATAAAATTATATTTTTTAATATTATACGCAATATAAATCTAAAATATTGTAACGGCTGCTTAGAAGAAAATGTTTGCTTGAAGACTGGAATACACAACACCTTGTAGCCATTAGCAACATAATATACTAAGTAAATCGTAATATGACAAATTTTTAACTCCCGACAATTGTGTTTAATCGCTTTACTAAATTTTTGATGAGAGCTTTATTTAAAAATGCATAGTTCAAACATGAACATCAACACGTACTATAGATTTGTGAAAGCCACTTAGGGCTAGGGCTAGGGTTTCCTGTTACGAGCTCTTATAAGATGCTACCTCATCGCTCCACATCGAGTAAGACACAAAATCTTTTTTTTTAATTTTTAATTATTTTTAGTAATGATGTTTGCTTGTGTTTTAGTTATTTTGAGTCCGGTTTTGTATATGTGCTTTACGTGATTTCATGTAAGTTGGACTCGGTTCAGCCTGGTTGCCCATAAGGGGCTGTTATAATTTCATTAAGGCTCGGAGTTATTAAGTATTTCCTTGTGTGGATTTCCTTCATACCTTTCTCATGTTACAATTTCAAACAGGAAGGCGTTTATAGGTTTTTCCGTTTGAAGTGAATGTTGTTGTCCAGAAGAATTAAGCGTTTCGCTTTGTGAAGAAGATTTCAGTTATTTAGTTATTAAGAAATATCTTCAGGATACTATAATGATTTCAGTTTAATTTCATTTTTGAAAATAAACTTGTCGATGATTTCAGGTTTACGTGACCTCTAGCGACAATATCATGTTTACGGAGAATTTCGTTATTATTTTTGATTTCGTGTTAGTAATTGCTATAGTTGCAACTATTAAATCGTTCAGAGTTTCTGCTTACGATAATAGATTTAGTTTTTACTTTTCATTTTTTCAAATTATCTGGTTTTGCTGACTAATGTAGGAGTTTCAGTTTTTGTTCTTTTGCGTCATGTGTGTTTGTGTTCCAGACTAGAATATTTATTTGAGAATTGCTCTAATTTAATTTGTTAAGAATTCATCTTCATGATACCGTAGTGTTTATTTGAACAACTTTATAGTTGATTTGATGTCTGTTGAGAAGTTTTATGTTTTGAGACCTCTAGCGGACATTTCGTGTATTGTTTTTTGGGTTTATTTTTATTTTTTATAAGTCTATAAGTCTTTATAAGTTTTATTAGGGTTAAAGTTTGG
>MPNW01000059.1:9572-27399 GCA_011800805.1 Hirudo medicinalis
ATTAATATTCTCGTGCTAAATCGATTCGGAACTGTGGCCAAAGTTTATTTAAACTTAAGTTAGCTGCTCTAACTGGGTATTGATTCGTAAACAGAGCTGTAGTAATCTTAATATAAGTTGCCACATGTTCGTGTGTCTCTGGATATTCCGAATAAAAAATTTCACTTTCAACTGGAAACAAAATGGATTGTGAGTTAGTAATGGTGGGTAATAGTGGTTCGTTACCTTTTCAAGCCCTAGCCGATTTGATTTGCTGTAACAGAAGTTTTGTCAGTCATAATTTTTTGAGAGACATCAACAAATGCAGAAGCCCCAGTCATTTCGAAAAATAACAAATGTTCGAAATATGTCAACTTTGAATCTAAATTAACTTTTGAGCCAACCTTCGAAAATAATGTTTGAATTGAAAACCTTATAACTTGTTAAATGTACAAATATTCTCATAATAAGTAATAAAAACATATAATAATACATGCAGATTAAAAACAGAAAATCATAGATAATGATACAGTCTGCGCGTATTTCTCAATTTCAACAATTTTTCTCATTGCAATTTTATGCAATTTATTATAAATTCGTAATGACTAACTACATTTAGTTTAAGTTTTATTGTTATTTTTATTATTATTGATCTCTGGCATGCCCCCGTTAAATCTTTCGTTTATAAGTTGCAACAGCAATTCGTAACACATTTAAGTCCAAATCATCTTAGTCATGCAACGGACTTTAATCAAATAAATAAATAAATAAATTGCGGCACATCGTGTTCCAGCATGGTTTCTAATGTTTAAGACTTCAGTTGATTATATAACTGCTGAAATGTTCATAGATTCAACTAAAAGAGATCTGCTGGCGCAGACACTCGGACCAGCATAGTGAACGAAGCTGATGCAATAGGATTTCGAATTGGAGTCCTGATGAATGACCATAACTGTTACAGGCCCAAGAGAGCTCAAGCGATATCCAAGAAGTTATCCGACTACTTCGTGCTTTCAAATAAGCATGGGACTTTCTTCTGTTCCCTTACGTACGTACTCGAAAGATCGGTTTTCGAAAGTTCGGAACAAAATTATTTCCGAACTGACTGTGTTTAAATATATTATTTATTTTATTTGTTTCCGTCACTTTATTTTGTGTCGCGGNCTGTTCCCTTACGTACGTACTCGAAAGATCGGTTTTCGAAAGTTCGGAACAAAATTATTTCCGAACTGACTGTGTTTAAATATATTATTTATTTTATTTGTTTCCGTCACTTTATTTTGTGTCGCGGATTTATGCATGATTGTGATGCGTCGATTTTGTCGTCTGCCTGGGACTGCGCGAGTAGGTGATTGGAGGCGCAGGAAGACATTTTGCATAATCAGTTGGCTTTATTAATAATTCTATTTTACGTTTACGTTCCATGAGTTCATCGGGAATAGTTGAGAAAGAGTTTGCCCCTGGAAAGAGTTGAAATGACGTCCCTTATTCGAATCCTGTTGCGGGATGTCCAAAGTAGACTTGAGACACCCTTAACAATCACTCAGAGCAATAATTATTTGTACTTTACTCTAAATAACATCGAAAATGAGTTTGCTCTTTTTAATAATTTTCAGTGATTTAAAATTACAAATAAGTTAGAATAACAAAAAATTCCAAGACTCATTTCTTGTTGGAAACTGCCACCTGGCACATCCCTCCCTCCAAAGAATTTTATAAACAAGTCTTTTTGGTAACTATGTTACTATGGCATAACTCTCGTCAACTTTCTTGTGATTCTCAAACAGCAGCTTAAATACTATGTGATTCTCAAGACAACATAAAGAGAAATATCACTTAAAGAAGAAAAATTACTTCTGAATTTGTCAAATATGTAGCTTTTCTTAAATTTGTTAATAATGCTTCAATTAAATCAAATAAATTGCTGAAATTCAATTAACAGGTAGAAACCCGGTCCTCTCCTTTTCTCCACCACCGAACTTCAATTGAATACAATCCTTCACCGAGAGGCAAAAAGGAGATGCCATGAACCCCATCACCACCTGAAACTACTGGCAATTCTTTGGAACCTCCTTGAATTAAAGATTTAATCAAAATCACATAATTTGTATTCATTAAAGTTTCTGAAAGTTGTTCTACAAAAGGAACTTTCAAATCCGATTGACCAGCAAGTGCGGTGTCAATGTCGAACTTTGATTCGTGATATGTCTTGGCAACAATCTTCTCCAGGTCATCAAATCTTATTTTTGTTGGATTAACGTTTTATAAGCAATAAGACATCTCAACTTCTCCATCCTGTGAGATTGGAGAGGTGAAACTGCCATGTTAGAAACTGAGGTTTCGAAATAACATTCAATCAAAATAGCTTTACAACTCGGTTCGAGATGATTTAAACTATTTTATAGCATCTGTGATTCCTTATTTATAATCTGTAAAAGAAGGAAAAAACCAGGAGTGTTATTTCGGGTGATTAATAACGAATTCTAATTAAATAATTAGTTTATTTTCAGTTTATTTGGTTTATTTGACATATTTTGTTCCTTACAAATTTCATTCATAAGCATCAAAAAAGTGAAATCCTAACTGCTGATGTCATTCTTGTTTTCAAGTGCAAAGATCTTGACAGGATTTTGATCGAAATGACTTATTAAGAGGATAATAATCCAAATAAAATGATCTGTAAATAATTCAGATAAATTGGGCATTAATCTGGCTGAAACTCTTAAAGTGATGCCAGTCTCGGTGATGTAGAATGTTAACAATGCAATGAAGCCTCACTTCATAAAAGACGACATCCGTTCAGCTGATGATAATAATAATAAAAAAAAAATAATAATAATGATGATTACCTTAGAAAAATTTCTAAATGCCCTCTCAGCCCTTTTTCCTACTTTCCAAATACTCCAACATCCATAAAAGCCCAATAATCCACTAGGAAAACAAGATAAACCTGAGGACACTCACGTTATCATGCAATATCACATCTGAAGATGTTGACAAAAACTATATTATATTATTGGTGTAATTTGCTTCAGACCTTTTTTGAAAAATCGTCCCTTATGCCAAAGATATTAACAATAATAAATAATAAATTATGATAAAGACTCCTTTTGAATGCAATTCGTTCTGGGTTATTCAGAGAAAAAATCATGCCAACCCAGAGAACCACTATCTCCATTGGTCTCGAGGTAAAAGGATGCTGGATACCCAACAATTCCACCACTCAATCCAGGTCCATAAGCCTTCACAGGACAAGATGTGCCCTCCTNTTATCAAGTTGTAAGTATGCCCTAGCGCAAGGTCGGTATACATGGCGGCACAACCAAGTATTGCAAATATTGGTTGAAGCAATGGAGTCAGCCTGTTCAAAGGCAAACGCTCGCGAGTCCGTCCCACGGCTGATCACCGGGTGCGGCCCAACCCCAGAAAGCGTCAGGAGATCAGGGCCGAAACGCTTGAAGACGGGGTCACTCCTCTGAGGATTCTCTGCTGGAGCTCCGCATTACCGGAGTTTCACATTCTATACACATGTTCTGTTTCTGAGACCTGAAAGATATAACCAGCTTGCACAATAATTTGTCATTATTACTGGCAGTTATTTGCATAAAACCTGACTCAGAGAAACCAAACAAAAATGTTAAACAAAATGAACAATTAATATTTATGCTTCATGAATAATTAAGTACAAAAGAATCATACTTTACTTAGGTTAAACGTCTGTTTTGTTCCATTTCTGTCCACTATTTCCACCTTCAGGTCACGACATCCATCTGGAGTGAGAATTTTGAACTGAACTCGACTGCCAGCCCTCAGTCCTGTCCTTTGTACAACTCTGTCACTCACTAACCATTTGGAAAGATCAACATCTGAAATATTTCATTTAACATTCTAAAAAGCCATCAAATTCTTTCAATGTTAAATGCAGATCAGAGAGAATGGTGGAACAATGAAAATATGCATTCGCTGCCACTGTTTTTATGATGTCAGAAAAGTAAGAATTATTTGGAGCAATGCCAACAGAAAATGAAGCATTTGAGATGGGATGACCAGCACATTTTATGTCCACAGGATGAACTCCTTCAATCAAAGGAATGTAACTGACAAGCAACTCTTCATCTGAAATCCTTGCTATTTTGGGTTTAACTAAATCCTGATTACTGTTTGGATCGATTATGATGACATTTACGTCACCTGGTTTGATGTCTGTCAAAAGCATATAGCGATATACTAATAAAAACTCCTTAATCAATGACAACCAACAACCAAACAATTAATATGTTATATTTAATTAAAATCACATTATACTAAAAAATGCAACAAAATTACTAAACCAACATTTAGCACGGATGGTGAAAGAAGGTTCAACATTCGACAGATTTCCATTCTTCTGGAGCCCCTGACCAATGGCAGTGATCTTAGCAACTCTTGCCTCTGATCCGGCAACTTCAACTGAAAATGAGATTTTAGGAATTTCAAGGCCTGCATAAAAAACTTTTATCTGTTTTAAAAAACTGATGCATTCCTTCTTGCTCAGGTATATAATTGCAGGTGTAGGTTGCATATTTGTCATTGTTAAAAGCAACATCAACCTGGAGATTAAGACATTGGAATCAAATTAGGATAATTGAAGTACAATTTCAATTCACAATAATTAATATTATCTGTTAGCAGTCATAACTATTAACAACAACAATAATAATGAGTATGTATGTCATAATTGCTAATAAATTAAATATTAAGGAATGTCATTAATGCCAGCAGACCAGTCAGGTTCCAGCAATTCCACGACTAGATCTCCATCTCCTGCCAAGTCTCAGCCAAAGTCATGGCTTCCCTGGAGTTCTTGACTGCATCCGATGCTTTCCACAACTCCCAGTCGGGACAAAGTCCTGAGAGATTTGATAAATATAACTATGTGTTGAGAGATTTGCAAAACAGCCCTTTACTATTACTGTGATTGTTAATGTTGTCACTGTTGTTGTTATTGCAATTATATTTGCAATTAAATGATGAGAAGTAAAATGACAAGAAATAGAATTATTGGGAAACTAAGAAATCAAGGCCAATTAAAAGAATAATTAACTAATGAGTTTCAGCAGCTATTTAACTTAATAATTTGATCAATCTGTTTATTTAATTTATTCATTCAAACCTGGTGCAACTCCATCGACAAGAGCACCAATCGCTCGACCATCGTTCCAATCGGAAGTGAAATTTCTTATCTCGATGTCCTCAATTTTGCGTTTGATCCAATGAAGAAGTCTCTGTTTTGGACTCAGATCCTCTTTTTGTTGTCCAGTATTTGTTTCCATTTTGCATATCAAATCTGAATCAAAGTTTACCAATTAGTTGACAGAAAACCTACAATATTTAATGGAAAACATAAAACTTTAAAACAAATTTAGTATTCCAATAGAAGTGAACATTTTCTATAGTCTTATTATAAAGCAATGCACTACATGATGTAACATAAAACATGAAACCTAAGCCTGAAAACCAACAATTGATAAAATATCAAAATTTTGTTGTACATTGAATTGTTGATTTGAAATCTCTTTCAACATATTCACATAAAAAACTGAGTTAATGTTAAAGTATATCCAGTAAAAGACCAATATCATAACCGTAAATTGTTAGCGTCGAATCGCTGGGGATGAGCTAACTACTATTAACTCATTTAAGGGGCTTGAAAAGGTTTTCCAGTTATGAAAAATTTTGGCTTCTAGGTTCACAAATAGTCCCAGCTTTTAATGGATTTGGTTGTTTAGTTGAACAAGCACTTTTGCTAGTCGGAGCTTGGATCTTGTTCGTTTGTGCGACTTTGTGCTCGATAGTATTTTTACGTACGTAACCCTCCATTTTTTATTAAGACACTATCACGCTCACAAGTTATCCACTTGGCGGTGGAGTCATCGAATTCCAGACACATTTAAATTAAACTAACTTAAGCAGCAATTTATCTCAAAATAATAATTTGTAACAACGAGTTCGTCCGCGCAGTCCCGGCAAAATCAGTTCCAAACAACTGCAGCGAAATCGTCGATCCGGCAAAGAATCGGCCGATCAGATCACCCTCGCAGAAGCCATTAATCCAGATAACCAAAATTTGAAACCCTTCACATTTCCCGATCATCCACGCCGTAACCAGAAGCCCACAAACAAGTAGCCAATCGGAGATCCCACGACCCATCATCCACAAGACCAAATAAGCGACAAAATTTTATTGGAAACTAAAAACTTTTACATTGCTTGCTGCCATAGAAGCTATCTTCTACTCGAATATGAAACAAATTTCGCTCACCGCACACTGCCATCTGACAGTAAAAAAGAAGCAAGCCTCACCTTCAGACTGAAGACTTCGTGATCCCACAAAACGGCAGTTAGAAATCAATTCAAGGTCAAAACAATTTTTTTTCATGAAATAAAAGTATGAAAGATCTCCTTCCATGCAACAGTCAGTAATGCAGTCTACAAACGTCTTTTATTTGCAGACAGTTTGAGCCTTCTCAACAGTTTTGAGCTCGGGCTTTACTACTTTCACATCTTTATCGTTCCCTAATTTGAAGCTTCCAGAAGCACCAACACCCTTTGACTGCTTGAGAGTTTTATTCTTAACTCTGGCCATCAGAGCAATCTTAAGATAAGCATTTATCCCCTTTTCATTATTTCCCAGTTTGTAGTTGTTCATAATATATTTAAGGAGAGCTTGCCTGGAAGATCCGCCACGCTCCTTAGCTATCATGTGACCATTAGTCACGCCACTCTTAACGTCGAACCATCAAAGGTAAAACACGCCGATTGCAGCCGAAGCTCTAGCTCAATTTCTGGGGCAAGAGCATCGAAATCGCGAGTCCAACTCTATCGAAAATAAAGCAAATTTCCGGCGAATCCGAAAGCCGCGCCAAGGGCAGAATCAAAACTTGGATGAAATATCGGCAGCAACCATGACTCAATAGCAAAAAGGAACATAAACGAGCGGGCGCTTGTGGGAGAGTTTATAAACCTGACGCGCCGACCTGGTTGAAGGCATAGCGGACTCCCAAGCGATAAAATTTTCTTTGCGAGTTTCAGGAGGTTTAGCTGTGCTTAGACAGGTCGCTATTTTGCTCGATTTTAAATTAATTTCAAGTTTTTAAGCGATCCCTTTTGTTTCATGTTGTAGAGCAATGAAAACTACATAAGAAAATGCAATTTATTTGCTTTTCAACGTTATTTTTAAAACTTAAACATCAGATAAACTGATACTGGTCTCGTCACCGATGCTCATAATCCGATATTTTTAGAAATTTCTTGTCAGAAATGACCTCAAATAGGTTGCATTTACATTTAAATCGTTGGAAAATCTTTCCCAAACAGACGACAATAATTGTATTTTATTAAAAACTTATCAAATTATATTCATCACGAAAGTAGCACCGCCAAGCACAGTTTCGGTTGTTCGATTTATCAAGTTTTGCCGATTTTTCCACAAAAATCTTACCACCTAGCTCAGACTAACGTTTACCTTAATGCGTTGTTAATATTGAGTTATAAGCTGAACTTAATACAAATAATATTAGCTATTTAATCACTTACATCGATAAACTTGTGGCTGATATTTAGTTAACTATCAGTTTTAGTGGAAATTCAGTTTGAATGTATCGAAGGCGTTGAAAAAATAGCGAACTTGGCGGTGGTTATGGACGTCATGAACCGCCCGTGAAGTGCATGAAGAAAACTCTTCAAAAGGACAACTTCCAAAGCCCCAAACAATCATTAGCCCCTTCAACAAGATCGGGTTTGAATAAAAGTATGTATGACATTACGGTGGTTACGCAAGAACTTAAATTTTTACACTGCCGAGATCAGTCTGTCAGGGCATTGTCCAGGGACTCCGCCAGAGCTGCTACTACTGCCAGGTTGAGGAGAGAGTCGTCGTGGTTGGAGGTGGCTTCTTTTTTGGATGGATCGTTGGAAGGTGCTCTCGGCAATAGATCCAACGACATTGCCACCCTTTGGTCCAGTGGTAGGATCAACGTCACTTCGCTGAAGAAATCTTTCCAAGTTCAATGGAGCTTGAATGGAGAGGAAGACTTGATCCTGACTCTGGATGGCTCGCAGTTGCTTCCACACAATGCAGAAAAGGCTCTGAAAGGAAGCTGTAGAAGCTCTCAACTAAATTCCCTGAAGGCCAACGCAGTTCAGGGCAGATTCTTCAGAATCAACGGGGGCGACCAAATCTCCAATCACTTCTTAAGCTCAGGCTCCGGTCTGGGTTTTCGTGATTGGAGATTTATTTTCAGGGCTAGACTTGGTCTCCTCCCGTTGAACAAAGATAATATTTGTTTAATAAAATGTAATACAGACTACTGTACAATCGACCTTTGTTAATATTTGTTTATAACAATTTGCTTAACGGAAATTATTAATCATCATCATTCTGCCTCTCGCGCCACATCAATCGCTGACGAGATGTTAGTCGTCTCAGAGCAGCCACCCTCCTCATTATTCCCCTCACTCCTCACTCACTTTCTTCATCCTGCTTTTCGGACCTCTTCTCTTCGCCAGGAGTCTGTCAAATCGAATCAATATGAGCACATCGATACTGGCATGCTTAATCTTCTGGATCCGAAAGGAGAATTAGATTCTCAGGGACACCCACGTTATCACTGAAGCAGCACCATCATCATCTTCCTCCTTAATCGCTTGACTGACTTTTGAATTGCTTTAATGTGTAATTGATTGAGTTATTTCGGGAGGAAGAGGTGCACTGGTTTAAGAAAAGTCTCACGGACAGTTTCGTTTTTTATCGATAATGAGAAATCATCACCAATATCATCGTTGTCGTGTTTGTGAATCGTCAATATCTACGCATTTTCATGTCTTCCTTTCGTTAAAAATATATGTATTTTTTAAAAATCAATACTTTGTTATTAGCATAAACTGAAGCGTTAGTCAGGGACAGTACAAAAATAGATTTTGAGGCAAGGCAGTCATAAGGAAGTTCCGCTATCAGACTAACCTCAAATTACAAATTTTAACAGTCTTTTAGCGAAACAATAACAAAATAAAGTGCAACAATAGGAAATATAATTGGAATTCATAATCATCTAATTGGTTCGCTCGCCGCTCATAACCACTCATTTGCTCTTGCCAATCGTTTACTTTTCCAGGACCATGGCGATAAACTCCCATTTACGATGACAATGAATCTAGGTTCGCAGCCTGGCCTTCAATCGACGTCGAGATCATCCTCGTCAATGACGCCCGGGTCGAAACTGATAATTTGGTGACCCCTTTTTTAATTATTAATTGCGCCCTGCTTATGCATCGGTTATGTTAACATTGTTTTCGTTGTTCTCCCGATTATCGGAAAATCTATACAATTTTACCGTAAAATAACTAAAAACATAAGCATACTTCGCTATACTCTGCGTGTGAAAATGTGTCACTATCAATATTAGAGCAACTTTTAGTGTTCTTGCATTTATAATCGCGCACGAAGTAAAATTAAAGACATAAAAACCAAGCTAAAGATTTGCTTAATTTACATAATCTTCAAAATCACCTTGTAGAATTTATTTTAGCTCAGATGATAGACAATTCCACTTTCAAAACAGGCTGACACGATCATTTCATTTTTTTCATTTAGAGTTTGATGACTCAAAGAGGCAGTCAACAAAATCATTCGGATAGTCTTCATAATGTCCCGACTTGCATTTAATATCCAAACATCATTTTTAACGATTATGATAACAATCATCATTGCCGTTGGCATTTCCAATTACAAGGACAATTGCTATGTGTTGGAGATTTTCAAAGGCGTCACTCTGAAAAAAAAAACCGTCTCGCTGCATATCTGTCAAGACACTTGCTGGTGTTTAAGGTGAAATTACTTTAGGTAGCAGTAAATCAAATTCAGTGCTCATTTATAGAATATTGCTTTTTTGGGGACACAAGTAGATTTTAATATTTTAAGAATTTTTACGAAATATTTCTTGCATAAGCAAAAATAAATTTGTCAAATATTATTATTATTATTATAAATTACATGTGCGCAATTTGTGAAATAGCTCCCAGCGCCCTTTCTGAACTAGGTTGACAAATTAATTTTGCGTTACGCGATGAGTTTGAGTACTTTTTTCCTTAGAAAAAAAATAACTTTGCTTTCAAAAGACACGGGGTTACTGATGTTTTGTGTTAAAATTGTATTTAATTTGATTTTGTTATCGTAGCATTCATTTTTTTAAAGCAATGCCGGACTGAGGACTCTGCTGAGTTGTTTTGTGCCACATACAGAACCTATAGATGATCTCAAGATCATGAAATGCTTCAGCGACCACAGCCTGTCAAGAAAAGATAAAGATATATTGCAAAATGAGTTGAAGACAGGCCTGGCATGCTATGGTTAGTATTATTTATTTATCGTTCGTCTATTTACTCCATTATTGATAGAGGTTGTACATATAAGATCCAGGAAAAGAAGGAACCTTGGTATTCCTGGGCAGAGCAAATCGAGGGACTGTATGTGAGATTTTTGCCCCAGTCATGGCATTTGGAAATGATTGCTCAGCTATCATCAGCACCATTTTTAATGATAAGGTATTGAGGTAAAAACTAATTTGTAAACTATTTATTAATTACTTTTTGGTTTTGACTTACAGATGCTCGACCTTTTGGTCAAAGAGCTCCCTCCAATTTCGGTGCTGATGATCGACGAAACCGGGATTTCAACTCTGGTTCTGAAGAACGATTCTATCCGACAATTCAACTCAGCTGCATTCCAAAGTGGTGGTGGTAAGCAACAGCAGTTTATCAATTCTTTATTTGAGTTACAATTTCTTTTAATGGCTTTTGTTTGATCGGACATTTATCGAGCATAAGAAATGCAATTCACACACACACACACAAACACAAGAAACTTACACAGCAAAGTTTTGTTTATCCATAATAATGGCTTCAAATAACATCAGTTTACTTCTACCACTCATTTCTCAAACATTTTTGATTCAGGAAGCGAAGCCACGAAGAACAAACACAAATTGAAGATGTTCGAAAATGAAGTTGTTGTATAGCAGATAAATCAGTCAATGTTAGTGACCCCGTATTCTCTAACGTTATTACCACGTAAAGGTGATTATGCTTAAACAGGAAGGGAAAGCTTTACACTTAGTTCAAAATTTGGGGTTAAATGAGGTGAGTAAGATGCGATAGTCTCGTTGGTTTTATAAATTAATGCTTAACGTGATTGCCTTGTCGATTAACAAAAGAAATACAAAATTAGCAAAGACTATCTTGGTCTTTCACCGCCTTGAACCAGTAGTTGTAATCCGGGTCGTCATAGACTTTTCCTGGAAGGGAAACCCTAGCTCGATCTGGTGAGATCTTTTTTTGAATGCTCACCAATTGTTAGAAGGGTGTAGGCTTACCCTGATTATATTTTCCATCCCGAATGAGGGCCATGATTGTAATGTAGCTATTTATTGACAAATCAGATATTATAAAATTTTAAATATTTATATTTTAAATACAAAATTTTAAAATTATTGCGCATTTAAAACATTTAGTACTAAATTAGCGATTATAACATAAATTCAATGGTACAATTCACTTTTACTAATCCGATTTACTAAATCTGATTTTGTTTGGAGTCCTGACGAATTGGTATGCAATTTAATAGTTCTTTCATAATTTAGTTATTTAATTACACTGACTGCTGCTAACTGTGATGTTGCATACTACTTTTGGTATTATTGATTAGATGTGATTTTTACTTTAAGATTGACTATTGTTTCAATTTATAAGCAGTCTAAGTTATAATCATTAAAATTTAGTTGCTATTATTAATAGTAATATTACACATTTTTAACCATCAGAACTATGAATAAAAAATCCAACATTGAAGTCAATTATATCACACTTTCAAGAGATTTAACACAAATATATGTTCAAATCATTAAATTGGAAGGCTCTATTATTATCTGGATTGGCGATTCGTCGAAGAAATTTGAAAATCTATCCCTATCTGTTACCACCAGATATGTAAGTTAGGCAGATGTTGCGAGTGAAACATGTTTGGTTTAACTTATCTAAATAATTTGATATATTAGTATATATATAAACATTAAAATTTATTTCAAGGAAAAATTTCCTCTATCCATTAACATGTTTGGAGACAGTTCAAAATTCACATCACAAAATCTTGCAAAAAAAATTGGTTAGCTTAATTATTATATTTTGTAATTTTATGCCATACATGTGGCAAGCTGTCAGCTTCCCTAGTCTGTATAGAAAATCTTATTCAGTTGTTGAACTGTTATTCAGTAAAGAAGACCGGCCAACAGGTTTATATCAGTTACAATTTACCGGAAAATGATGACGTTGAAAAATTTGTTGAAACTGCATTGTTTCAAAAGTTAAAATCAGATATGGGTAGTCTCTCATAATTATAAAACCTTAATTTCCTTTATGACAATAAACTTTTGGATTAAAATAAATTTGAAGGGTTTTTAAGAACTTGGAAGCCAATAAGCTATCCATGATTATGGCTGAGGGGCCATCCATTTATGACGTCCACTTGGAGATGGGGTCCGAACAAAGCGGATGCTTATGGATAGGGGGGGAGGGGGGTTAGCAGAATGTGGACATCCACAAAAACAATAAAAGTAAAGTAAAAAAACTTAGTAAAGATATTGTAAAATAAAGCTACTTTTTGAACAATTCGATCCAACAAAATGAGAAATCATAAATTTTAAACCTAGATGTTGTGAGGGGGCCTCACTCTCAGCTTGCGTTGTCTTTTGAACTCATGGTATCTGCATGGGCATGGAGGGCCATTGTACCGACCTTTTAATTAGGGAGATAGATATGCACTTTGTGTTGCTGGTGTGTGGACATCCACAAAGAGGGGGGGTGCAAAAATCCAGTTTTCGTGTGGACGTCTTATAATGGATGGCCACTAAGGTTACTAAACTCTGTAAATATGTTTCATGCTGGTTGGTTACCTATGGGCAAGTAAAGAATTTAACTTTGGCAAATGGGGCTCTCCCCTTGAGTAAAATCAATAGCACGAGCGCATTGTAACCTCTCTTCAAAATTAAGCCATAATTTTAGATTTGTATTATATAACATGATTATTTGAATTATATCTCTAATTAGTTCAAAAAATTTGTCTGGACCTTAAGCCACCCAAGCAACAGTCCCTCACGAAAGTTCTAACACTCGTTAAGTCGCGTAAAAGTACATAATCACCAAATGGCATTGAATCTGTAAATTCCATTGTAAGTTGTTTTTGTTTGAGAAACCACTTTGTCAAAGTTTGCAGATCACCCATTCACTCACCACAAAGGATACTGGACACTTGTGAACAAAGCACAATTGTTTTTAGACTTGTGACTTTCGATGTTCAGATGGATTTGTTTTGTTAGAAATTAACTCCATTGTATGGGAACATAATAAATAATGTTGTATTATTATATATGATTTGAGAAGCAGCAGTGAAGGAATGCCTTATTTGCAAAACAATTGGCATTTTTTATTTTTGAGTGCGATTTGCTTGTTTGGTGTCTAAACAGACAGCACGACGTGTCAATTTCCAGCAGATCATTAGAAACAAGCAAAAATAGAATTTATTTATTGAGAGCTCAACATGAAAGCACTTTTAAGCCGACCAAAGAAATAACAATCAACAAAATGTATGATTTTTTGCACTTAAAAATATTCTCCTTAATTTTGTTCACATAATTTTATTCCATTCACATTCTGGTCCATCACGTGATGACAATACCTTTGCTGACACAGGCCCCTTTCTCTCCCTCAGTGAGGGAAGGCCAAAGAAATGACTTAATGTTGGAGGAGTCCGAATCAGAAGTATGGAACCTGGTGTGCTTGTCTTCATCAAATTCGCCAGGCTCGTAGTTTATTATAAGGGGTGGATTCTGCATTGTGAGTGCCCAGGAAGTAGAGACACACTCTGCGATGTACTTCTTCAATCCCTTGCATTCCCTGAGTGAAGGGTAGTCAAAGAGTGTTGACCAAACCTTGTCACTCACTTCCTGATTTGAAATTGAGCAGAACAAACATTTTGCACAAAGAATGTACATCCATTTAAAAAATGGCCATTGGTTATAAGTTGCCAAAATTATGGTATGTCAATGACATCGACTTATGACAATTTTAATTTATGTAAAATGAGGCAAATGTACTGACATTATAGTTTCTGGACAAGTCGTGCTTCTCGACGGTCTTCCTCAGGTAGAGACCAACTTCTTCCTCCAAGTCCCTGGCAGCATGACATAAGAGGGGCTGACCACTTTGCAGGACTCTTGGAATGTGGAGCAGCTCTCTTAACTTAGCCCTTACGTCCAGGAGAGATTTCTGGGCAGAACGAAAACTGAGCTGCAACAAAAATGAATGAATGAATAGCTTTGTAGATAATAGGATAGCAGTGTTCAGATAACCATCAGTGTTGGGTAGACCAATGAGTTGATTCTGACTTGTTCAAATGTATAAAAAAATATGTCAAAGCAACTGCATATTTCAGCGATAATGCTCATTTGATAAATACTACGATGTAGCCAGTAAAAATCAAAGAAGGGCTAAAAACAATGGAAATCCATTACCACAATTATGGACAGGAGGAGCTTGTTCTTGAGGTCTTCACACTCCCCGATCTCAGGAAGCTCATCGAGTGCATCAAGAGCATCCACTCTGCCATCAGAATAGAGATTCCCAAATCTCTCGATCAGTTGTGTGGGTCTGTTTTGACCGAGATTCAAGTCTTCAAACTTTGACCCTTTCTCTAGTTGTCTTCGTGCCTGCTCTGACAACCTAGAGGAAAACTTGAACTGCTTATGACTTGGAGAGTCATGCTACTTTACAATGTTACTTTTGCCATCAAAATGACCACACAGTTATACATATTGACATTACAAATAGCTAAAAGTATAGAGTGACCATGTTCTAGCATTTGTAACAAATCATTGCCACCACCTTTGTTGTAGTGCCTCTTCTCTGGCCTGGATGCAAGCAACATTCTCCTCTTGTTTTTTGAGCTGCCTTCTGAGGCTACTGACCTCATCTTTCAACAGTTCCACCATTTTTGAGTCAGTGGCTAGTCTTTCCTTCTCTTCTATTCTTAAGGTTCCATCTGCCCTGCACATTCAATGGATATTAGATTTTGCCAGTTTTACAATGAACTACCAGCTCCAAAGACAGGCAATAAATCTATATTTGTTATAAATGGGTTTGGCTAATTTTTTAATGTAAATCGTTGTGTTCTATTAAGCGTTTGCAATACTTTGAGATAAATGGGTATACTCTCATAATTATGAAACAATTTATAAAAATGTCTGAATGTCACAAAATTTGGGAAATTTTTGTCCAAAGCTTCTCTTTCTGAAACTCACTTGTAAGAAAGCAACTCGACATTGCTGCTGGCTTCCATATCCAGTCTTCGTGAGTCGGCTGTTCTAGGCCTCAGTTTGTTAGACGAAATTATGGGCATCTGTGCTTCGATTGCTAGCGAAACCATTTTTTTATTACAAACGATGAATCACCTTGAAAACGGCTGCCAACTTTGTTATGATAGATTGTCTAAATTTATATGAAGCAGATTCGTCGCAAACCATTGATTAAAAAAGAATAAGGGCAATCATAAGCTGCAGTTTGCAGCAAGGGTGCATCAAGATGTTTTATCTTTTGCGAGCATTTTGCAGGTTACAGAACCACGCGACCCGTTGATAGGTAAACAACAAAATACGGCACAGTATGCATGCGGCAAATGTCTTCATTTTGATCAGACAAAAAAAACTTAGCTTAGTACCGTCGCTACCATGATAGAATATGAAGTACACTTCGACATTATATTTCAAATATTAATTTTAAACAATAACAGATGGTGATGAAGTTTACAACGTCAATCGTTGCTCGAACACTTATCGCACTTATACAGACTAAAATAACTTGAAATCGCAAAAATTATTTAATTTAAATTGCCACAGAATAAATCTGTATCACCAGTCTAGAATTATAAACTGATAAGTTGAACATTTCGTTCGGACATTTCAACCAGTTTATCAGGCGCCGGCGTGACACAGTTCGTTGCTTCCTCATGGGGAGTTTTGGCAATCAAATGAAATTCAATCTTCCAAGCTAAATAGGTCATCGGCCGAATTTTGGTGCTCAACGCTTTTTAGCCGTCGAGGTTCATCCACCACCACCATCATCATCAGCATAACTTCCATCGAGTATTAATAATTTTTCTCGTTAAAGTTAACTCAATCGACTTTTGGGCTAACCCACCTCGACTCTCAGTGTCTGCAATCACGGTCTTTCAATACGATGAGCAATAACCTTGAAAATGAAACTCTGTAGATGGCGATTAAATTGTAGGCAGCTTATTTATAAAGAACTAAAAACACGGGAGAGTCTGCTTTTTGAGGAAGAAATTATCTTAAGAATCAGATACGAATATTGTTGAGTTCCGGAAATGCACTCCTAACAGACATCCAGCCACATGACTTTGCCAGAGTCATCACAATGAACCTTTTACAAATTTGTTAACGTATGACGACGGCGTCGAAACACCAGCTTCATCGACATTTGCAGTAGCTGCGGTCGCGATAGAAAAAGCGAAACACGAGCCGACGCGTTTAGAGAACTTACAAGCTGGTAATCCACATCGGAGTTGTAGAGAACCAGTAAAGACTACAAGACATAACAGATGTAGTCGATGCGCATGCGCTTGTGTTCGTGCCTGTTACGTTCAATTAGGTTAGAGGTTAAAGTTCGTTCGGTGACTGAAGGGACACCGAATTAGACAAACGTAGGGACTGGATTTTTGTTCGTGGTTGTGGTTGTTGGGAAAGCAAATTTGAAAGTTTGTGAGCTGAATTTTATTCTTTTAACAGTGAGCATGAGCATCATGACCGTCGATGATCGTCGTCGTTGTCGTCAGAGATCGATCACAATTTAGTCAACGGGCTCAGCAGGCCGTATGTGTGGAGTAAACAAACTCTTCGCGAAACGCGAATGATAACTCCCATCTTCTCTGCCTCTTTCCGCTTTTTGCTCAGCATCTCTCCTCCCTCTCTGCGGGTTTACTCATTATTCATCAAGTGGTACAAATCCAGCTCGTGTAATCCACACGACATGACATAGGGTAGGTTTACATCCTACAAGGGATCCTCTATTGCCATGCACACGGCGCCACATAACTACTCACCCTTAATATAATTAGGGAGGCTAGAAAGGGTCTATACTAAAAACAGAGGAAAACCAATACGGTGAAGTGCTTTCGTTTACCAACAAAGCTTTAATGTTGTGTTACTTTCTCAAGAAACAAAGTCCCTAACAAAAGAAACCCCGCTAATCATATCTTATCCAGATTTGATAACCGAATTCGTTTTTATGTACAAATCCTTCGTTGCTTGAGAAAATGCATTCATTTCTTTTCTTTTTTTTTTAAGCTGTTTTGGCTCGTCTCCGTTATGGCTTTCTCCATTTCGTACTGACGCCGCTCAAACAGCTTACTATTGGAGAGGATCTTTTGGTTTTGGACGTTTAAGTTTTGTAAGTTTTGACCTCCGAGTGACTCCACAATCTTATTTATTGGCTCGAAATTCTTTCACAAAATCGGTCCACCACGATTTTTCAAATTTATGCAAGTTCTACTGTTTGTAGATTTTATCGAGAATAATGTTGAATTTAACAGAGGATTCTTATCGCGAACAGGAAAGAAAACGTTGCAACAACTGCTCGAGATTCCTATGTCTATCCATCCATCCATCCATCCATCCATCCATCCATCCATCCATCCATCCTCCTCCATCCATCCATCCATCCATCCTTCCATCCATCCATCCATCCC
>MPNW01000059.1:28411-53446 GCA_011800805.1 Hirudo medicinalis
CCATCCATCCGTCCATCCATCCATCCATCCATCCAACAACTCCAGAATTCTGACTTCGTGAGCGATAGTGAGTTTGAACATGCGGGCACTTAAGTAAACCAGTTTGCATCGACAATTTCGGTGCATAAATCAAGAAGCACGATTCCCTTCTCAGGTTCAAGGTCACAAAATGATGATGGAGATTCAGATAGGTGACGCATCGCAGTTGTTGAATTAGTTGATGCATGCCTCGATTAATTCACATGCACATGTACTCTGGCGAACATGCATGTAACCATGGACAGACAGGCAGAAGAGAGATGAATGAATGAAGCGATCGTACAGAAATACGTGCTGACTCGAGTTACCAGGATGAAAACTCCAGCCTAATCAATTAAAGATCTTCGCTAACATCAGATTCCACACTTTTGTTTGGAAGTTAAAATCTATTTTTAGATCATTAATTCCTGGAGAATTTGAAGATGAACAGCTGGATGCCAATATCTCCGGGTTACTTTGTCAGTTTTTCAGCGGTCCAAAATAAATTCGCAAAAGCGGGAATTACCGATCAACAAGAAACCGTCTCAGTTAAAAAACAACATATCTGTAATTTAAGGCTTAGCCTCCACGCATCATCAGTAACCCTATAGATATATATAGTTTAGTAGTTAGTATGTTTAATAAGACTAATAAATTAGTTATTAAATATTTAATCAATTAATGTGACTGCAATCAATTAACATTACTACAATCAATTAATATTACTACAGTCAATTAATATTATTACATTAAATTAACTTTTCTACAATAGAGTTTCTACGGCGCAGCTGTGTTTATATCGAGTTAATATTGATGGTCGTCGTTCTGGCGAAAATTTAGGCAATCGAAAACATCCATCCATCCATTCATTCATTCATTCATTGCCAACTCATCGCTGCCAACTTAGAAGTGGATGAGGAAAGGATGGAAAGACGAGAAGAGAAATGAAAAATTAAAGATGGAGGCTGAGAAGTTGACGAATGGTCATGTAATGGAAAAGTTTTTAAAATTTTACTTTCCACACGAACAAACATTTATAAACATTCAAAGCTGACCGATACATGCAGTTGTAAAGAACTCGTTGAGGTTATCCTAACAAAGGAGGCCGGACTCACAGAGACCATCCGCCCTTCATTGCCCCTGCCCTCTGCGAAAAAATAAGGATGTTACCAACCTTCCGCGATCACGATCTCTTCCTGACCTTTTGCCCTTCTTGACCTCCTGGCAAAACTCTGCCTCCATCTCTGGCTCTTGCGAAGTGAGGGCTGCTTTTCAAGGATCAACTTGGCATCACATTGGTCGCTAATGGGCGGAGTCAGACATTGGTCTTCCTCCGTGACTTGTGTGTTGGGCTCTTTGGGTCGGCCGATGATTGATGACCTGAACGATGTCCTTGGCCTTTTTGATCTTCGTAACCTTGCCCTCTTGAAGAAATTCTCCACCATACGCTGACCGCTGTAGAACATTCTCGAATCTTTGAAAGATTTCGGAGTAGGATCTGATTCTGATGGATTCGAATATTGGATGCTGGATGGATATTGAAACTTTATTACAATATGTTTTACTAACTTAATATGTTAACAATAGTTGCTACATAATATTTATTATTACATAGGCTGTTATGAGAGTTTTAATTGTAGGTTAGAGTTTATTGAATGCCTTATACCAAAATCATTCCAAACAAATCATTCGAAAATGACTTTCTGTGAAATAAATTATTCTTACATAAATAAATAAATAAATAAATAAATAAATTAAATAAAATAATATCAACATTATTAAATATTGGGAGGGTCTTAAAAACAAACCAAACTCGTTTCTCAGATTTCAAAAGATCTTTAAGATTGACGTGTGAACAAAAACTGAAAATTTGAAGCGAAAACACGTCCTTATTGATTTTCAACCACAATTTTACTTCAATTCAAATAACTTCAAAATAACTTCAATCACAAACACGACACCGGAAGCCACCAGGGTTGCCAAGAATTCCGGAATTTTCGGAAATTTTTGAAAGATTTTAAAAAAGGTGTTTTAGTCGATTGTGAAGTAATAGAACAGATGAAATAATTGTATGTCACATGTCATTAATAATAATAATAATAATAATAATAATAATAATAATAATAATAATAATAATAATAATAATAATAATAATAATAATAATAATAATAATAATANATAATGATAATAATAATAACGACAACAACAACAATAATGACAATAATAATAATAATAATAATAATAATAATAATAATTCATTTATATGGCGTCAGAGGCGCCTTGGTTCTTGGTTCATCGTTATCCTGAAGAATTGATGTAGTTACACAAGAATATCGCTTCTTCATTTCAAAGTTTGTTTTTACTCACGATGCGATTTTGAAGCCATTAATGTATTGTAATTGTTCTGAATTAACTTCATTAACGTCCTCAATCAATGTCATTTACTTGAAGAGCTTAACGATTATCAAATTACATTAAGTGACAATTAAATCCATCGAGCTCTACTGATTACAAACGCAATAATGACTTGAAATCACATTTAAACTGACATCAACATTACAAACGCATTATCTTGTTGCACAACGGTATGTCTCACGATCGATGCACAATAAAAGTTACACAAAAGAAGTAATTTGAATGTAATTAAAAAAGTTACATTAACTATTATCAACAATGTCTACATTCTTTCTAGCATTAACTCACCTCCTTAATCTATCGAAGCCTCCTGATAACGGTGATGATAATGATGCTGATGATGAACCAGAAGCAGCCGCAGACGACAAGTCCCATCCACAAGAGAAGTAGTACCGCCAAGTAGTAGCTTATAAGATCTATGAATCATTTCATACTTCTGCTTTGTACAATCAGTGCAACCAATAAAGTCAATTTCGAACGAGCTTAGATTATTGATGAAGTGATAAAGCTAATAGAAAACAATAGAAAGTGAAAGTCAAGACAGGAGTTAATTTTGTATATATCTATGTGATAATATCCACATTTGAATCACGAAAGACTTTTTTATAATTGTGATACATTTACCCACAAATCTTCCAGCGGAACATTTAAGTAAAATTTATAGAAATAATAAATTAATGAATTAATGAATATATTGAACAATAATTTTTATTCTGATAAATTCAAATTACAGAAATAATAAATTAATGAATTAATGAATACACTAAACAATAATTTATATTTTGATAAATTCAAATTTAAACGTTCGACTCACACAGCGGAGCAATGAATTAACTTTGCAAGTTTATTTAAATTCTGGAAAATGTCGTCCTGCCACCTATCGATTGGAATTATAATTTGCACGTCTTCCACCTAGCGACTGAAGTTCGAAACAAGTCGGTACATTGAAATGTTTAAAGACGGCATTTCAACCCCCCATTGATGGTGGCACCTGTCGAATGAATGAATGAATGAATGAATGAATGAATGAATGAATGAATGAGTGATTGATTGAATGAATGAATTAATTAATTAATGAATTAATAAATTTGCAATTTAATGGCGAATTACTATTGTACTGCCACCTCTTTGAACTCAAAAATCTGACCGCACAGTTGGTGTGCATTGTAGATTCAACAATTAATTAGATTTTGGCTTCTAAAGTAACTATTTATTACTTCGACATTAATCCGATGATTTATTAGCTCCTTATTTATCCAATGTTCAACAAGTCGACCTTGTTGCTTTAATAATTTCATTAAACTACCATCATCGTGGCTTGGGTTGATGAAGTTCTAATGCACGATGTTGTTTGTTGTTGTAGTTGTTGACGACAAAGTTGATGGTGATGATGATGATGATGGTGATGATGATGATTGTTATTATCATGATAGAAAGAACTTTCGTCTACAAAGCCATCGTTTCAAGCCTAAATTATCAACAGGTCTGTAGCAGCAGTGTGACTGTCTTCCAAATGTTTTTGAATCCGAAGGTGCTTTGTGGAATGAACTACTAAAGGTTACTTCTCTTTAAGTTTGAGAGATTTTCAAAGAGCTTTTTATTTTTTACTGAGGGACGGGTTAGTGACGCTCACGTTTTGACTCTTTCGAAAGTATTATTTTAAACAAAATTAGTTTAACGTGAAAATTGAAAATTCTTGGTGAAAGAAGAAAATTTAAATCCGATTCCCAATGGAATGTATTTTCGAATGTAGTTACAATGTCATCCGAAGCAAAGTCACCAAGTCATGTGGAGAATTCAGTTTGAATTGCAATCAATTCTCCGATTAAAACTTTTAACAAATTCCAGTGGTTATATTTTATTTTGTTTGCTGACACTCGCAACAACCGCATTTAACTGAAACTACTTTTGATTATTTAAATGACATTTACCACCTCAGTTGCTTCAATATCGAAGGTTTCTGGATATCCACCCAAACACGCCTTTGATCCATTAAGAAGAGCATGGACAAACTCTTTGGCATCTTCGGCGACATCAGCCACACGAAACTAGGAGGGGCTGACAGTTTCAGCGACCAGTTGAATTGCAAACATACGGTGTACATTTTGTCCCTGGTGGCTATTCTGTCGACCACGAGATTTTTCGTGGACGACCCTATAACGTGTCACTGCCCGAATCAGTTCACCAGCAGTCAGGTGGACTATACGGAGAAGGTTTGTACGATCAAAAGTTGTTCAAATCAATTTTGTGGAACATTTGAATTAATTAGTAACTTTATCTAGTTAAGTAATAAATACAAACCAAAGTGAATTGCCAAAAATAAATTAGACAATACCAATAATATATTTTGGTTTGAATGATTTAAAATCGATTTAACATGTAAATGTTGTAAAATTGTCAGTGATAATTCGTCATCAGCTGGCAGAAGCCGCCCACTAAAACGACATGCATTACGTGATCCAGAGGCGTCCATTGTTGAGCAATCGACACTAAATATTGCTCCATTAGGCTTTTCATGTGACGCAATGTAAATGTTTTATTTTACAATTTTCCACATCACGTGGATGATCATGATCGCGAGGGTCGTTTGGCAGACGCTCAAATGACATAATATTCATTTTGAACTTAATGCCGTACAAATTGAATTGCACGAGAACTAGTTGTAGAACTAGTGCAGAAATAAGTTGGACAAGGTACATGTAGCGTACAAATAAATTTTACTATGGCACCTTATGGCACACCAATAAAATTGTGCAAAGTGCTTACTAATTCACGAGTGACGCGGTGCGAATAGTTTTAATATGAATAACATTAGTAATACTAAATACAATTTGTTTGGCTCGGAAAACAAAACAACAGAGCAAAAACAAACAACGAACGAAGCAGATGTCTTCAAACTTATCGCTTAAATGGAACTCAGTCTTTTGATCAAAAATCAACTTTTTATCAACGAATCCTATTCACCCGTATTTAAAATAAATCCAGTATCCACCAGCAACATCCACCTTTTGGTGATTCACCATTTGAACATATATAATATTTGGCATTTACGGTTAAAAATGATTAGCTCCAATTAAGATAATATTATCAATAATCGAGCATCAACAAGGAGATTATAAAAAATAAAGATGTAGCAAAAAGATTCATTAGAGAATTTAGAGTACAAAAACAAGACAAAGTCGTAAAATTAATGAACCAGTGAGTCAAATTCCCAACAGTTTGTAGGGCGTTGGTTTCAATTTTCGAGCAGATGTCGTGAGAACATGAGAAAGGTGCAGGTTGGTCGAATGGGTTGCATTCCTCCAGACGGAGATAATGGTGACAGTCGTATTGTGTCGTGTTCGAAACCCAGCTTGCACTGCCAGAAAGAGCACACAGCCCTTGGGAAAGAGCGCTATGTAAATGGTTAACAAAACGCGATTCCGACGCTATGCATATGGCGATATATAAATGAAGTACATTTACATTTTATATTCACAAATGACCAAATTTACTCCTTCAAAATGTTGTTAAGTTGGTGGTTTTCATTTTTTGTGTGTGACGTTTTCGTTAGTTTTCATGGAACTTTGTCTTCAGCCATAAAATTTTTAGTTTAATTGCGAATTTGTTATTTATTTATATTCGGGTTTCTCTTCATTTTGCAAAAATTTATCACCGGTATTAATTGAAGCTCCACAATGGATCGTTAATATTTCTTACAACATCAGATTACAAATCGAACTTTTTAAGTCTTAAATTAGTCGCTTGTTTGCTTTTAAAAAATTTCAAATTAATCAAAATGTTCTCCAACTCAGTTCAATTTAAAAAGATAAAATGACAAATGTAATTTATTTTTCAACATTCCCTTCTTATACCAGGTGTGCTGGGTTACAAACACTCATTACGTTCCGTTCGACCGAGCCTACCTACCGAAAGAAGGTGATCCAAACAAGAAATTCATCAGTTATTACCAATGGATACCTTTGTTCTTGGCCTTGCAGGCTTTACTCTTCTACTTGCCGAGGTGATTGAGTGACCTCATTAACAAAGAACAGTCAATATTTATGCTGTGGGTGATTGCAAATTTAACGCAAATGTATGCATTATTACTGGAAACATTATTATTATTATCAATGTTATTATTATTATTATTACTATTATTAATGTTGTTGTTGTTGTTGTTGTTATTGTAATTTTAGATTCACCTGGAAAAACTTGAGCCGAAAATCCGGATTAATAGTGAGCAACATCACGGATGGATGCATCGAATGCCAGAAGAAAGCCTACAGTGATGGAGCAGAAAAAGTCATGGAGTACGTTTAAGTCTGACACGGAGAGTTTTCGCTTGAAATAGATTTGGAATAATACTATTTTAATAATACTATCGCTTTGAAATAATACTATTGTTGTACATCATCTTCAAATAATAATAAATAAAATAATAACTATTGTCGTAATTCTAAAATTATACCTCTGCATCTAACAGCTCCCTCATCAAGTACATGTCAAGGTTTCTCAGAGAATACAGTAGGAACCTCAGAGCCAAAAAAGCTTTTCAGTATTTCTTCAGAGGAAACTATCTAATCCTGGTCTATGCTCTCATCAAGGTTATTACTTTCCTCTAAGGTTTTATAGGACAGACTTGTTAATATATTCAACGTTACAATGATAATGATTGTTAATAAAATAACAGCTAATTAATAACAATTTTGATAGTAATTAAATAATTATATTACGAATAAAAATTACTTCCCAACGAATTAAGACATTAAGAAGAAAAATTGTTGAAAAGCCAAGAATCAAGAACAAATTGTGTCCAACAGATTTTGTACCTCGCCAACGTGATCGGTCAGTTATTCCTCTTGAATGCCTTCCTCGGTAATGAATTTCACATCTACGGAATCGAAGTCATCAGGAAAATGCTCCGCGATGAGCCCTGGAGTACCTCGCACAGATTTCCTCGCGTTACAATCTGCGATTTCGAGCTGAGGTTGGCGGTAGATTTTGTCCAAATCCGAGTCTGTTAACCGCTAGGATTGAGGATTAGATTTAACTTAGGATTTCATTAACAAGCGGGTCATTGAGAAAAATGGCATAAGGATTGGGTTAGGAATGCTATCAATTTTTTAGATTTGTAAATGTCTAAGATGTGAGTACACATTTCAGAGTTCTAGGGAACGTCCACAGGCACACTGTCCAATGCGTCCTTCCGATGAACTTGTTCTATGAAATCATATTCATCTTCATTTGGTTCTGGTTCGTCCTCGTCGCTGTATCCTCTTTGGCCAGTCTCATTTTTTGGCTGGGAAGTAATCTCCGCCTTTCTGGTCATGTCAGTTTGGATTTCCAATATTTCTTCTTTATCGTTGGACTTGCGTATGTTAACGTAATGCTTAAGTCGTGTCTTATAAGTTTATTTTGGTAACCAAAATGGACAATTTGAAATTAAGTTGACAGGTCTAATTATTTATCACACGAAGTGAAATTGTACCCAGAAGACAAATTAATAAGATCATATTTATTTCTTAAATATTTGAAATTCCTTTGAAATCGTCATCGAAACCCTAGGAGAGTTACATCAGGCAGCGGCTTCTGGTGTCGGACAAGCTTGGCAGGGACCAGAGGAGAGATGTGTTGACCTTTGTGAGGGACCACCTTCGCAGGGATGGATGTTTCATCGTGAGGATGGCAGCTGAAAACTCCAACGACCTCGTGACCTCCGAACTCATCCACGGATTGTGGGAGGACTACAAAACCATTCTCAGCAAAACCAACAACAACGACGACGATGATGAATCCGCGGCTTTGAATGACGAACTCAACGTCAATCCGAGGAAAAGCGACGAGACATCCAACATTGGAGTCACTGAGACCAGGAGATTTTGAGCCCTTCATGATGTCTAAAACTACAAGTTACTCTGTCGAATATTTTGAAATGTTTATTTGCTAGCATTCGATGAGCAGTCTCTGATGATGACTTAATAGATTTTACGTTGACACTCGTAATTGCCTTATAAAGTAAGCCTTGCTGCATGAAATGCTTTTGAATGTTTGAGGTGATCATGGTAATAGTTGTTACATGTTATGAAATACATTTTACAGTAATCCCTCCATGAACTGCTGTAAGGTTTAATTATTTTAAAATATATTCAAGCAATAAACCGACCACGTCAAGGTTATCCCGGTTAATGAGAGTCAGGAATAATTTTTTATCGTGTCTTCATTTGACGACAACCTGATTTATAAATTGATATCCGGCTAGATGGCGATGGCTATCGAAGAAATAAGTGTTTAAAAAACCGAGGAAAATTAGAAACACTTCTTCTCACGAATGCATCGATTCTAAAAGGTGCTATTGTCTAGTGTCCGTCAACGAAGTCACAAAGTTAACAAAGTCGCTGATGTGTAAGGGTTGATGTGATGTCAACGAACACTCAATCCCACAGAGTTTTAAGAAGGCATTAAGAAAATTTCCTCCTTTATCGTGGTTTCATCATTTTGTCCTTATTTGAGCACGACCTTGAAGGCCATATGTCATCATCTGATTTGTCACAAGCTCCTCAATGTTGAACAACAATGGCAGTTACCTAGAAGCTGGAAATTGCCTCATTTAGCTACTAATCAGGATGCAAGCTCCTATCCAAAGTAATAACAATTTATATGAATCGGAAACAAGAAAATAACCGAGAGCTATTAAATATTCTCATAATTGGGCCTTTATAATGGGCCACTGAAGTTGAGAAAGGAAGGAAATGTAACAGAAGCAACAACATCTGTGAGAAACTTTAGAAAAATTCTCTCTAAATTGTAGCTCAACATTAACTTAAGTGATTTTCGTAAATCTACAACGTTCGTAAAATTCAGGTAAGAAGAAAATTAAACAGAATTAACTTCATTTACGTTAACTTTGTATTTTTCAATCGGAAATAATTTAGCCAAATCCACGAAAGTTTTTTTTTAAAGTTATCTAATTCTTCTAATTTTTATCTGTGAATAAAAGATGTTTTGTTTAAATTTGATTGCATATTTAGGAAAAAAAGTTTTAACTTAGTTTCCCAAGAATTAACTCAAGATTCCAGTCCTTATTAAGTAAATGGTCAAGTGCTTCATCAACAGTCAAATTGAGAGATTCATCTCATATAACGAAAGTTATTCTACAAAAATAAGAAAATAAGCTCACAATTTTCGACAATTTAACTGAAAGAAGATTCATTCGGGAGATTAGATTTCGCTCAACATTGGAGTCATTGGAGACGATTTTCTGGCTAAACTTGTAGAGGCAGTATGGACAAATTATTCGACATCTTCGGAGGAGTGAGCCAAACAAAACTTGGTGGCGGTGATAGCTTTACCGACCAACTCAGTTGCAAATACACGGTCTACATCTTATCACTGGTGGTCATCCTATCAACTACCAGGGTTTTCATCGACGAACCAATCAGCTGTTACTGTCCAACTCACTTCACAGACAATCAAGTAGAATACACGAAAAAGGTAGCATCTTTATTTTTAAAATCATTATATCACTTTGTATTAATCCTAATAGATATCGATACTATTCTCAAATTTTATTTAATTATGCAAATTATTTCATTTATGCTTAATTTTATGCAATGAAATACTCACGCTGAGTAAATATTTAAAAATCGTGAAATTAAAAAGGTCAATAAATGTTCCATTTGGTCTACCACAAAATCGTGCCCCTTTTCAGACATGTTGGGTGATGAACACTCAGTACATCGAAGCCCACGAGGCACCTAGGAATGACCCTTCAAGAAAGGACTCTGCCGAAAAACTCATTACCTATTATCAGTGGATTCCTCTCTTCCTCACATTACAGGCGATTCTGTTTTATACGCCAAGGTAAATTGAATTCCTACGTAGAAATCGTCATACTTGACACGGAGGGATTACTGACATTTTATCTGCTTTAATCTGATTTTTTTAAAGTTTAATAAATCAATTCATTTCTCTCTTAGTAAATTATTAAAGTTTAAATTATTTTTGAATCCAAAACAATTCATCCAAGTTTGTTTATGTTATTATTGTTGTTATTATTTTAAACCTCAGGTTCATTTGGAAGAGGCTGAATAAGAAATCAGGAATAGCAGTCAACAACATTACTGACGGAAGCATCGACTGCCTGAGGAAAGGTGACAGCGAAGAATCTCAAAAGACCATAACGTAATATTAGCTACTACTGAATAATTAATTAAGCTATCAATTAACATAATCACGAATATTTAACAATACTAAGTCAGGCTATTATTCGTAATGCAACAGATTTCTGGCTCAGTACATGGAAAGATTTCTAGGCTGGCAAAAACAAAAGCTAGACAACAACTTCAAAGGGAAGAACAAACTCTGCCATTTGAGATCCACTCTGAGAGGAAATTACCTCGTTGTGGTTTACCTGGCCATCAAGGTTAATTAAAACTTTTATTAACTATTTGCGAAATACAAAGGTAAACAAATGGGCATATGTTAGGCATCCAGGTAGCGGAATGTCATTCCCTTAGGACTAACTCTTGAGCCGATATGATTTTATTTTCAAGTCTCAAGTTGTACAGATATTTTGTTTGCTCGTTCGGCTCAATTAAAAAATAAATAAATAAATGATTACATGAAAATTTGTGTTAGTTAATATAAACAACGTGAAACATAAATAAGCTTTTAAAACAACTTTTGCTAGCAACCATGAACCTGATTCTATTTGTAGGCATTGTATATAGCCAACGTGATTGGTCAGATCTTCCTCTTGAATGCCTTCCTCGGCAATGACTTCCACATGTACGGAATCGACGTTGTTAGCCGGTTGATCAGGAGACTGCCGTGGAGGATTTCTTATAGATTTCCTCGCATCACCAGGTGCAACCTGCCGATAAGGTTACCTTTCATTGTTTTGATTGATTGAATAGCTAACAGTTATTGTAATGTTGTTACTATTACTAGTGGTGAATGTTTCAATGGAGAGTAGTCACTCTTGAAACATTTTATGGTATTTTTAATGATTAAAGAAAATACTCCTCGCTTTTAATTGTAAAGTTAAATGAGGTTCACTTTTCATCATTTCACCCTCGTTTGACAAATTCATCGCAATCTTCAGAGTAGTAGACACCGTCCACACCCATAAAATCCAGTGCGTCCTCCCTATGAACTTGTTCTACGAAATCATCTTCATCTTCATCTGGTTCTGGTTCGTTTTTGTTGCAGCAGCAACGGTTGGGAGCTTCATTTTTTGGCTGGTAAATTCCATCAGGATGTCAGTCCAGGTTCGTAAAGTTGCTGACTTGAGAACTTCGAATAAGATTCCAGGATTATCAATGAACTATAATTCGTGTGATTGTGTTCCACTATTTGGTGATAAGAGAAGGATCGAATTGTTTTTGTTAGTCACGTGTCGCTAGAGCCCTGTTTTGAATAGGCTCTACATAAAAGTCTATTGTTCTATAATGTACAGTTCGAAATGTAATGCTATTTTCTATAATAAAATATTATAATTATATAATAATTTAATAATATAATAATTTAAATTTGTTAAAAAAGAGAATACAAATTGAGATAATTACACATGTTTAAAAATAAAACAAAAAAGATATTAATAAACGCACAAGAGAAATGAAATCATTCCCGTCACCATCTTCCATTCAGGAAAGCTACATCAAACAGCGCCTTCTCGTAATGGAAAAGATCACCAAAGATCAACGCGAAGAAGTGAAGACATTTGTGGGAGATTACCTTAAGAGGGACGGATGCTTCGTCCTCAGAATGGCAGCCAAGAACTCCAGTGACCTCATAGCTTCTGAACTCATCTGCGAACTCTGGGACAAGTACAGGGCATCGTGCAAGATGGACGAAAGGAACACCAAGAACAGCCGCTTATCACTATCTTTCGAGGAAAAGAACTCCACTCTGAGAAGGAGGGAGGAAGCTGCCATGGCTGCCATCGACCCGAAGTACTGAGGATTCAAGGCCACCTAATTGGGTTAGGAAGAGCAGAAAGATCGGATTGAAGGAGAAAGATTGAGTGGCTCCAAAGAATGCATTGTTTGTCTATTATTTCTATGATTTTGAAATGTTATGTTTTGTGTTATTTGTGACATTTTGCTGATTGTCAGTTTTTATAAAGGACAATTTTTCTTATTCTACGAATTTCCAAGGGATAACCTATGGGTTTACAATGCTCAGCGGAAGTCTTTTCCTACAGATTCACTCTTTTGGACAAACGTTGTTTGTTTATTAATTCATCTTAATTTTTTTGACAGTTTAAATCTCAAAAATAATTATTTTTCTTAATAAAAGAATTTTATTTTTATTAAAAGCTGTTTCTTCATCTCTACATTGCACTGTTTTTCCTTTCGGTATGTAAAAGGTGGATCTAGAATACAAGGAGTTTTCTTGGTGATGATTATTGTTAATAATGCTACTGGCCATGCAATTATTATTAGATTTATTATTTGTTAATTATTATTATGTATTATCTTCAAATCGTTGGCGGTGATTAGGAGACTAAGGTTTTGTCTACAACAGGATTCAGCGAATGAGGTGATTAAACAGTTGTTGTTCTTGTTGTAATAATGCTGTTATCATTACTGCATTAAGCAATCCTGCTTGTCTTCAACTTGATTGACAGAAGGAGGATGAATGACTCAGCGGACTTTATCTCTGCAATTATCGCTCGCAAATTCGTCATCCCATTAATTCTTTCGGATGGTTTTGATGTTGCACTACAGCAGGACGCAAAAGAAGTCAGTCAGTCAGTCAGTCAGTAGTTTAGTCAATGATGGTTAAGTTGAAATACCACAATTGAGACCAACAGAGGGTAAAGGTATTAAGCGCCATGGACTGAATTAATGATGATGATGATGATGATGATGATGATGGTGGTGGTGGTGATGACGACGACGACGACGACGACGATGATGAGGATATTTCATTGCAACACGAATTTATTACTCAATAATAAGTATGTATCCATAAATAATTTGTGATAATTAAATAACAATCAGATGTCACGTGAATATGCACCTAAAACGTTCCGTGAAGAAAACTGCCAGTCCAGAAATTAAGTTATTACTTGCCAGATAGACACAATGTGGCCCTCAGCTATCTATTTGTGTATTTGGCCTATTTGGCTTATTACACATAACATTTCTTTAAAATAATCTTTAAGAAATTAAGTACGTGAATTGAAAACGACTTTAGCTTTCGAATTCAGAATGCACACTTGTCGCTGTGGTTCGAGTCTACTTTTATAATTTTCAGTTTAAGCTTCTGTTTATTGTGACTTGCGATTTATTCCTTCTGTGTGACTATTTATTTCGCTCTGTCGAAAATGTACACATGATTCACAATACGTCCACCAAATATCAAATTACTAGCAGAGAAGATGGTGACATCCCATTGGATTTCCAGTAATTTGGTTCGTGAATGACTCACATCGCTCACATGGGAGTTACAATGGTGCATCATTTTCATAGAATGATTCCTTTTTAAATCATTTGATTGGGGGAGGTTTTAAGGATCTGAATGAGAGCAATTGTCGAAAAAACCAAACTTGTAATAGTTGGCGTAATTTTGATAGTTGGCATAATACGGTTCTTCATATTTAACGCATTTTCTAATTTTATCCAAACAAAGTCCAGTTTTAAATTTGGATAAATGTAAATGTAGACAAATAATTAATTAACTCGTATAATAAATATGTTGAAGAAGCTGCCTATGAAACCAATCTTATGCTTTATCTGTGCAAAGTTTTAGGCCTCTGTTGCTTTTTAAGATAAGAACCATACATAATATCGATGACGTCAAGTAACGACCTAACGTCCTCAAGTTAACATAAACAACTCGGAGAATTTCTAGACATCGGGAGGTTTGTTGATTCGGTAATTGAAAACTAATGAATCATTATTTGAATGGAATGGGTTGACGTTCTAACCAATCCAAAGTGAAGTGGCTCTGCTCGCATCGCATCGGAACCAACCGCTGCTAAAAAAAACTTCTTAATGACTCACTGTTACATTTCTAATATCGACAGTCGACATTATTTATGATTTAATTTTAAACAACTTGAAATTGCATTAATATTTAAGGTGTTACGTGGTCACATCACTCATCTCCCAGTTAGGAACACTCGACAGGAAACATCCGAAATATGAATTACCTTCCGAAGCCAATTCCCAGCGTCCCTCTTATTTACAGCGATCAGTGCGATCGAAAAGCAATACGAGTGCGCTTCTTTCGAAATGGTGACAAGTACTATGGAGGCTTCAGCTTTCCAATATCCTTCTCCAGATATCGCAACTTCAACACCTTACTCAAAGATCTCAACACGTCGGTATTCTGTGACCAAACTCGATTGCCAGTGGGTGTTCGCTACATCTTTGGTCTCGACGGGGAAAAGATCAAATCTATCTCAGACATGACGGACGGAGGAAATTATGTTTGCAGCAGCTACAATCAGTTCATATCTATGAATTATCTTTGCGACACTTTTGATCCAGTCTGGAAGACAAGCACAAAAAAAGTAGATGCCCAATCGACAGTTAGGTCTCTAGTAGTAAGAGACAATCACCCAATCAGATCATATTCCTATCTTACCAACGTTTCAGTTCAAAGGTCTTCGAGAAATTTCAGCAAGAACATAAATAGAACTCTAGTAGTCATAAAAAACGGACCTTCTCGTCCTAGGCAAATTTACAGATGGACCTTGAAGCTCAGACCTTTACCATCGTTCGCCGTTCTAATGGAAGAACTGTCGGAACTCCTGGACAGAAAGATTTCTCATCTCTACACGACTGAGGGCAAAGAGATCTTTGGATTGCCCGACATTTTAAAGACCGATTCGGCTTTCATCGCATTTCCCGAAGAAACAATAGACCAAACGGATTTCATGATTTCGAATCAAGAGTTGACTCTTATCAATATTCTCAAGAAAGCCAAGATCAAAGACATGTCCAACATACAGGTATCCATTTCTGGGGATAAGGCTGGATGGAAAAAGTTGAACGACGCTTACGACGTCGGGCAAAAGTTAGGTTCGGGAAACTTTTCAACCGTAAGGGAGTGCAAGAACAGGAAAAACAACGCCTTGGGATGTTTGAAGAGAATTGACTTGCACAAGTGTGGAAAGGACATAAACAAGATCCACAAAGAAATAGAAATTCTATCCCAGCTCGACCATCCGAACATCATCAAACTTCTCGACCAATTTGAGACCTGCGATTACCTCTACTTGGTACTTGAACTCATGCTGGAGGGTGATGTCATTGACACGATATTCAAGTCCCGGTATTACTCCGAACATGACGTCAGCGGCATGTTGCACAACCTCGTGTCAGGACTTTTCCATATCCATTCCTTAAACATCGTACACAGGGACATTAAAATGGACAACCTGCTGGTACATAAAAATCCAGATGGGTCGAAAAAATTAAAAATCTGCGACTTCGGCATGGCTACGAAAGCAAGCTCGAGGAAACCTCTTTTCACAGTTTGTGGCACTCCTGATTACATGGCACCCGAAGTGATTTCCCAGGAAGGATACAATACCAAGGTTGACATCTGGGCTGCTGGAGTATTCCTGTACATACTTTTGAACGGAATCCCGCCGTTCCAATCAAATGACGGCGACTTCAATACCACATTCGAAAATATAATTAATGGAAAGTACGATCTCAGCAACACCACTTGGGAAGTCATCTCAAGGGAAGCAAAAGAGCTCATTCCACTCCTCTTGGAACCTGATCCGAACAAGCGCCTGATTGCCGAAGAAATACTGAACAATCCTTGGGTGTCAGGCGAGATGATCACAAGCAACATCAATCTCAAGGAAACTATAGGAAATCGTCTGATCAAGTTGGTTCCTAATTTCCGTTTTAAAATTACATATTTACCAATCCCAACATCTGAACAGCTGCTGAAGCAGCAACATTATCAATGCTGCCTATAGCTTTAATGTTTTAGTATTTTGTGTCTAAGGTTGGTCAGGTGTAACAAAGCGAATGTCCTTGCTAGTACAGCTTTGGACAAAGAGTCCAACTATTTCGAGAAGGCCGCAGATGAACAACCGCCAGTGTCAAAAACACGATCAGCAGCCTACGACAAATTCAAAAGTTGGATTCCAGAGAAGTCATTCCAACCAAATCTAGAATAACTCGCCATTGTGTACGTAACCATCCAAACAACCGACTAAGGCCGATCAAATCCAGATAATTCGAGCTTGTAAACATCCAAAGAACGCCTAGCACTCGCTCGCTTGAAACGTGAACTATATTCTTATGGATAATAAGATATTAAATCTAAAAAATGGCTCAAATACATTATTGCGCATATTAAAAAATATTTAAGCATTATAGTTATTAAACTATAATATAATTAAAACATAAACGCGACCCGATGTAGTTATTTGGCTGTACAAACCAACCTAGCAGTTCTGGCACAAAGCAGTTACTCGGCGAGAAAATCTAGTTTCAAGGACATTTTAACCAAATGAAAAGCATCTTCAAATAAATTTATTTGAAAGTTAACAACCAAAGACACAATTTCTTTACGTCAACGTTTATGTATGACGAGTAAGGTATAAATCAGTCGCGTGGAGGGCAAATGCGTTGAATTTAGCCCCCGCTCATGCTGATTACGAATATCTGAGTAAAAATAAAGGCTGACTAATCTTACTCTACATTTAACTATGCAATGATACCCCCATACAAGCTGTAAGGTAACATTGACATGTTTTATCCAAACAAAACTCTTTTCTTTAAATTGGCTGCCACAAAAAAATAACAAGGTCGAGATTGAGAATCGAGTGTAAAGAATATAAAATAAGCCTCAACATTAAAAACAACACAATCGATCAATTTGTAAAATTATACTCTATTCTCAGCTTAACAGACTAGACCTTGATGGGTTAAAAATATGAAAAATAAATATTATGGTAGTGAATGCTGGCATTAGTAAAACAAGGCACTAAACCCAAGATGAGTAAAATTAAGAATGCTGAGAAGCAGGCAATTTGGAGGATCGGAAGTATTTGATTCAAAGTATTCAAACAAAACAATACAAAGAAGCAAGTCAAATGTACAGTCAAATCGTGCCAAGGTACAAGCTACCAACCATACATGGAAGATAATTTTTATGAAAAGAAGACACTGAGAAATCAAGAATACAAAGAATACAAGGCAGCAGATTGGCACAATTCCTAAAATGCAGTCATCAGATACTAAACTCAACCATTAATAAACCAACCAACTGAAGGGATGAAATAGAGCTGTCTTCTGTTGGTCAGACACATAATGTACGAGCTTATCTGCTCAGACGACTTTAAGAATCGCGTTGAAACAAAAAGAAAGAATAATCATTCAAAAGATCATCGACGATGACACTCAATAGCGTTATCATTACTTCATCATTACAAATATATCAACATATCAAATATGATAAACTGATCCATCACCATTTTCAAGATTATTAATCACTTAAAATCCATCATGATTTCATGATTGAACCAAGAAATCCATTAGAAACTTCTGCAAACACATTGACATGGAGAACCTGTCGCAACAAGATTTGAAGGCTGCAACATTGGTCTATTTTTGACTGAACATTCAGGTTTGGAGCTGCTTGCAGTTTTATAAGGAAAATACATCACTAATGGTCTCGCCTTTGCATGCTTTCTAAGATCCTTTTTCTGACTGTTACAAGTTCCTTCTTCCCCAGCAGAGGTTAGGGTCTCGAACCCTTTCACATTTAATCCGACACGATCATCGTGAAAGACCACAAAATTGGTTCGTGTTCAAATTCTGACTCAAAGGCACAACAAAATCTCGAGAGATGAAGGCACTTGCAGGATGAACATTTTGAAGGTTGTTTTTGGAAAGTTAAGTTGCAAAAATTTAGAATTAACGCACGATAATTAAGGATTTAAAACTTAAAATTTCGGGGAATCGATTTGAGGAATTTACAACTGGTCGACAACAATCAAAATAATAGCGTCAAAATTACAAATGAAAGAAATTGCTGTCAACAACAAAAACAGAAATTTATCATGTAATCTGTCAATTGGCCAAACAAATTTGAGGAGCATCGACAAACATCTCTCGTCACTTAAACAATTTCCGTTGTCACTTCTTCACCCAAACATCCCTCGTGTGACGAAGACAGGTGTGACCGCACTGACTGCACCAATGTTGCGGATGGCCAGGTGCAGGATTCACGCAGTCACACTTTTTTTCACCTGCACAGACGTCCGAGAAATTTTGGTCTGTATACTTCTGGCCGTTGTTGGCGTTGTTGTTTTGTTTGCAACGAGGGAGAAAATAGTTGAATGATTGGTTGCCTTGATAACACTGACATGAACCATGCATATGACATGCATGTTGACATTGGTGAAGAGGATGATTATGATAGTGATGGCTGGGATTCGTTGGATCCAAATGAATATCGACATCAGAGTGTTGATAGTCTAGATGATGAGGCTGACATACCATATCTTCATTGCAATTCATGGCACCATTATCATCCTCTTCTTCGCATTCATCGTCGTCATCACTATTTTCTTGCCCATACACTGTTCCATTGAATATTGGTTCACCATCAAAACCAGAACCCAAGTGAAATGAGTCGTTCTGATTATTCCCAGCCCAGCTCTCCATCTTCTGATGGCCTAAGTGTTCATGATCATCATGACTGCTTTTCACTCCATAACCAGACAATAAAACATCGTCTGCGACTACAGAGTTGTTGAAGAAACATTGTGAATGAGGAGCGTTGTCGTCGTCATTGTTGCCAAAACATTTTCTCTCAGATGACGTGGCAGGATGATGGTCGACCGAAGTCAGTTGTTCTCGGCAGAAATCAGTGCCCCAGTGCTGGGCAGAATCTTTCTGAACCACTTGCCTGACTGCAGGCGTTCTTCGACAACCTTATCAAGTGATAAATTTAAAGAAAAATCGATAAATTTAAATCAACTTTTAAATTTAAATCAACTAACATGAAATAAATAAGCTCAACAAATCAAAATCAAACGATTTGAATTGGACGAAAAAAAAAAACAACAAACAAAACATCTAATGTTATAACGACCAACTTTTATACTTAAAAATAAACGCCATCAAACCTCGAGAGGAGAAACCAAATTTCAATAAATAAGAAAAATATTCCAGTAAATAAATTCTAAGTGCATCTCGTCCTCCACCGACCGTGTCTCTCCAGGTTGCCAGTGGAAACGTCATTCAACTGGACATCATCGCCAGCAGCGACGTGGTGGTCCTTGCCGCAGGATTGACCACGCTTCTTTCTGGTCTTCTCCCAGTACCTCTTGGCAGCTCCGTTCTGTCTCGGGTCGTAGAACACGACCGAACTCCTGCTGTCGACGACGACAGAATGCTTGACTGTGGCTGAAAATGCTTCCTCTTCGTGATCGGTCTTGTTGGCGACACATCGATCAGGCGATTCCACCTTAGCCGGTAACTCGCACGAGCCACTCTTTTTACAGATTTTGTCGCAGCCTACGGAATTATCGACTTCAATGTTTTTCCCGAAACTGGGCAGCTCTACTTCGAACGAGGCCGTACTATGTTCGGGCTGACAAAACGTCGGATATTCGACAGCCTTATTATGCTCTATTATAGAGTCTCTCAATCGCCAAACCTCTTCCCGAGATGCAATGGCAAAGCTTTGGTGCCTCCGTTTCCAACAGCTGCACCAGCTGCAAGCGGCTTTCCGGATGTCCCTGCGCCCGAAGCAGAAGTAGACGATCAAGAAAGATGAAAGAGCGAACGACAGAGTGACGAACACGATGCGAAAGAAGTCACTGTTGAAGCCTTCGGGAAAAACTTTCGGAGGATCGGTAATGATGGAGAGCATTCCAGTTGCCCAGGTGGCGCAGTACAACAACAACGTTGCTGCTGAACCACACAGTTGACTCGACGGAGGATAGATGGAACCAAACCCATCAAACTTGACGTCGTTTGTGGTCTGACACTCTGATGTCAGAGGCAATTCCAGACTGTCCACGGGAACGAGAGACTTCTCCATGGTTTCGTGGATGTAACTCGAAGTGTTGCCGCTACTGACACCGACGACACTCCTGCTCAACAGTTGCAACAGTCGTTGATCTGTGTCAGCCAGTTTTTTTGAAAACGTTTGATTATTGTCGTCCTCGTTGTTGGCTATCATGGTATCGTCTGAATGGCTGAGTTCGGGATGATGATGTGACGACAGATGTGGATAAGAGGATGATGATGACGATGACGATGACATGGACGGAGGCGTTCCGCACTCCAGAGAGTTCTGCCTGTTGGCATCCTCGTCGTCTCCTGAATAATAACAGCCGTGTCTGGACAAGCGGGCGACTTTTACGAAGACGACAAAATTGATGAAGACTATAATGGCTGAAGGCAGGAAGAGCATGAGGATGGTTGCACTCTTGTTGAGAAAGCATCTACAGACAATGGTTTCAATTTTTACATGCAACATCTTTAAGATATATCATAGGTTATCAATGCCACAACTTCTAATATGATCTGCATACATTTTACTCTCCCCTGAAAACCCTGCTCCCGATTGGTCGTCCCAGTTGATGGCCGATCCGATCCCACACACGATCGCCGGCACGCCCCATCCGAGCAAGTAATCGGGGGCAACGGGTTTGGCCTTTGGCTTTTGCTTCTCAAGGTCAAAGGTTTCATCTTGTTGACTTTTGATCAACTTGTGCAGAAGTTTGCTGAACAATGTTTGTTGTTTAGTTTAATATTTTGTTCCCATATATTATTAATGTGTGTATATGTGTATAAGAATATGTTAACAGTAATGCAGTGTTGAATGTGGCTCACAAGTTGATGATGGTGATCCAAACTTGAGTGGACATGGAGAAGTAGTGGGTGAGGATGCTGCCGATACGACAGACAATCTGAAGCCTGTACATCTTCACTCCAAGAGAGAAAGAAAGTGCAAGGAGTGCAAGTGACAGGCTGAGGTTGACGACAGCGTGACGTGCTTTGGGTGACATTTCAAGCCTCCTAAAAAAACAACTACATTTTTAGCTAATAGTTAATTTGTTAATTTTAAGGTGCCGAGTGCATAGCGTCAGAGGAAAGTAGAGTAGGTTGACTTCATCAGTGATGGTTTTATTTTATAAATTCTAAGAATTTTAGTAGCAACCACCATCATATCAACTATCACCATAACCCCGATGACATTGAACCATGACATTTCTCCTTACGTCCAGTGTGTAATGTAGATGAAGATGATGGCAAACGACACGACAAAGATGACCAGACAACCGATGTATATCAGGATGCTGACTTCCCTCAGCCCCCTCAAGAACTGAACGAGGGCAGGGAAATGTGAGGGTTTCTGAAAGATTAAGAATATCTAATTTTAAAAACAATAATTCATGAATTTTAGTAATAATAATAATAATGATAATAATAATGATAATAATAATGATAATAATAATAATAATAATAATAATAATAATAATGATGCTGATGATGACAATACAAAATACATAATTATTGGAGAAACGACAAAATGTACGAAATTCTCTTCTCAAAAAAAAAAAAAAGGACAGCCTATGAACTAGCAGTAGCAAAGAAAAAATAGTTGCCAAAAATAATAACATGCTTAAAAATAAATTATCAATTAACGATAATGTAACTTTGAAAAAAAATTAGATCCCACAAAAGGGCACAACAAACCTGCACCACTGCAAACGTTCCCAGGGTCTGGCAAGCAAACTTGAACGTCACATCCCTGCCAGTAGTGCAACTATCATCACCATCATCGCATTCATCGTCTCCATCTTCGTAGTCATCATCATTTATGGTAATTTTATTGTCATCCTGGTTGCAATCGCCTTTAATCCACTTGCCTCTGCCATCTGTCAAATATTTTTAAAACAATGCAAATAGAACCTTTGGAAGCCACCCACCTATAGAGTTCAAATCTAGACCTAGAATTTTAATAAACTTTTACTTCGAATGGTATCATCATCACCACCACCATATTCATGATCATCACCACCACCACCACCACCACCACCACCATCATCATCATCATCATCATCATCATCATCATCACCAACAACATCATAAAAGATCATTACTTGGAAACTCTCTCCACTTTGCTTGAGTCAGAGTGACTCTTCTCACAGAACTCTTCACTGTTAAGACAACTGGAGATGGTGATGATGATGATGATGATGATGATGATGATGAAGAAGAATTGAACAGCTGGTCAACAGAAACTGAAATCAAAAGCCAAACACCTCCGTTGAGTGAGAAACCGTTGAGTTTACACAGCCAAAAAAATAAATGAAACAAGGTTACAATAAACTCACTCATTATTAATAATATTATTATCATCATCACCAAATAATTATAATAATAATTATTATTATTATTGATATCATTATCATTATCAAATTATTATTATTATTATTATTATTATTATTAATATCATTATCATTATCAATGTTATTAAGTGAAACATTAAGAAGCACACAAAAATAAAGTCGAATGAGATTTCATCTAAAGAACAGAAACCTATGTTGGCCAGGATTACAGGTCCAGAAACTATGCCAATGTCATCATCATCACCATCACCACCATCAGAGGCTTTGTGGCTCAATCTTGTTGATGAATTGCTAAAACCATAACCACCACCACTTTTGTCCTCTAAGGTCGGGAACAACCTGGAATCCCTGAGATTGATGACTACGACGACGGCCGTCGCTTCCTCGTCCTCCTCGTCATCTTCCTCGATGCTGTTCGTGAGCCTCTTTTTATCATCGAGCCGATCGACGGCAGACTTGATCGTGGATGGGGGAACAAATATCGTCGATTCGAAATCCTGCGAGCCCTCGAGGTTAGAAATCTACGAAAAGCGAGCAGCAGAAGTAAATTACGACAAACGAACTTCGTGCAAGGAGAATGGCAGAACGAATGCAAGCACAATAGGCAATCAAATCATTGTTATCAGCTCCTGTTCTCGGTGATTGCTTCCAAGAAAGTCAATGAATTCTTAAGAATTCCTTGCTTTAACTCTGGTTCAAACTGCCATGACTCTCGTTCATTACCACTCCACAAAAAAAACAAAACAATCGTCATCATCATCTTCACCTCTGATTGGATTTCCTCGCAGACCAACGAGACATTTGTCGTCTGATTCCTCAAGAGAGATTCACTCCCACAACTGATTCCCTTCTCATTTTTGGAGGTCACCTTGTAACCTTGAACTGCTACATTTCTTGAAGTAAAATTCAAGTGGGAGGAGTCAGACATGAGTAGGTTGGCAATTGTATTCTCCAGTGCCTTCAAAATCCTTTGAAAACAAATTAAGTTTAGAGAAGTAGAGAATATTTCTGGGCCAATCGTGTACCTCGAACAGCAATTATTCATGAGCTGGGCCTGCAATAGGACGTCGGGAGAAACATTCATGGACAAGTTGACCAATCCAACAACAACCTCTCCTGCAACCTGAAGAAGGAAATAACTCATTGGTTGGCAGGCAGGTATTACATATAGTTATATATTTATATATGTAAATACACATTTTCCTAATTAATGCATACATGGTTAACAACAGACAAAATAATAAAGTAAACTCAACCCAATAAAAGTTGGAAACAAGACATTGACCTAATTCAGAATCCACTGTGAACCAATCAAAAACGAGGTCAACCTTTTCAAATTTCTTTGAATGAAGGGACAGCTGCTCCACTATTCTTGCCAGGAAGCAGATCTCTGTGTGGTCTTCGATGCCCGTTCCATCTTTTGTTTGTGGGCCAACGGAATGGAAGGTTTTCAGGACGTTGCCGGCGGTAACATCAGGAAGGGATAAATTCAACTGTTGGCATTTATCGTAAAATCGATTAATATGTAAGCTTTTTAAATAAAATTAATCCCATGTAATAATTATAATAACGTCCGTTATTACAATTAATTTATTCTAATGTCGTCCATTATTATTATTAATATTATTATTATTATAATCTAACTGAATTTTCTATTATTAATGTTGCACTTTTTTTTCAACATTCTAAAGCTGTTCCTGTTCATCCCGACAGCATCCTCAACCATCAAAGCTCAACTCTTCAAATTCAAAATCCATCGCCTCAAAATTTTTACGAGGAAATTTACAGAGGCTGATAAAGTTCATTTCATGATAGGCAGAGAAAAAAAGAAGAACTAAAAGAACCAAAGATAAAATAGATTAACAATGTCATCTAATAAACAACAAGACATATTCCATGAAGTTTGCCACAAATCCACTCACTGACGCTGCTTCTCCCAGCATCCGGGTGACCTCACTGATGTAATGACACCTTGGAAAAGAAGTGGAAGTTACTTTAGTTATCCGTTTGGAAAATTCGTAACAGATTGTTTGTTAAGCCATTCCAGGACACATTCTGGTGAAAAACTTAAAATACAATCAAAACAAACAGACAAGCTGGCAATATTTCTTATGTTTATAAATAAATCAGTTGGCGCAACTGTCATCATCATCATCATCATCATCATCATCATCATCATCATCATCATCATCATCATCATCATCATCATCATCATCATCATCATCATCATCATCATCATCATCATCATCATCATCATCATCTTCTTC
>MPNW01000059.1:53739-106239 GCA_011800805.1 Hirudo medicinalis
GAGTTCTGCATCAACTTGAATTATCACCATGATTCGGAAGCTTCTCTTTCGCTCCATATTTCACTGGCATCGTTGTCTGTATGATTGTTGTTGTTGTTGTTGTTGTTGTTATTATTATTGTTGCTAACATCATTGCTGTTGCAAATGTCTCTATTCATCTGCACGATGACGATGATGATGAGGAGTATGACGACGACGACGACGATGACGATGATGATGGCGATTATGATGACGATGATGACGTTGAAAAGCAGAAAATATGACACCGAAATGGTTAATGGTTTTCTGTTTCCCGCGCGCGTGTGGCAATCTCTCTAACGTCTGCTTGCAAAACAATGAAAATGGATAGAAAATGATTGGTCTTAACTTGACTATTGACTATTAAAACTGATTTATACAAATTATAAAATCATAATCTAATATTTATTATTTTATAATTATTATAATCGTTAACTGTGATTAATTATCTTTCCAATTATCATCTGGCGCTATTTTTAAAATAGCTTAATTTTTTGTCCTGTCAGTAATTCGCCTGAAAAAAATAACTTTGTTTATCAACTTTGATCCGACATCAAAAACCATCACAAAGGACATTAATAATAATAATAACAACATGTTGCTGGAAACCAAATTAATATTATAATTAATAGTATAAATTTCATCACATAATCATCATCATAATCGTCGTCATCGTCATCACTACCACCACCATCATCATCATCATCATCATCATCATCATCATCATCATCATCATCATCATCATCATCATCATCATCATCACAATCATCACTAAAATCAAACCCTGCTTACCTAGATGTGTCTGGTTCACTCCACGACCCATCCTGGTTGCACGCCCTGTATGCCTTTTCGGTGCCAGAGTGGTCAATTGAAAACATGCACGTCAAAGCTTTCACTGCCCCGGTCAGGGTGCTTGGCCATGCGTAGCTGCCCTTGTTGTCGTGGGTCATCGACGACGGGCAGTACACGGTCGCTTTGGATAGGACCATTATTTTCAGGGACCTTGTTTGTAATCAATAATTCGATGATTGTATTACAAGGGTGTAAAGCCACTGATTGAAGCACAGAGCAGTCAAGGGAAACAAGAAGCAATCAGCAAATTAATTGGCAATTAATCAATTTTAACATTAATTATATGATAATGAAATACGCAGTGATCAAGGAGCAGTAAGTTGAAGGAAAATAAAAATGTAATAATAAAAAATTAACAACAATAACAAAAACAATATTAATAATAACAACAACAACAACAATAATAATAATAACAACAACAACAATAATAATAATAAAAACAAGAACAATAATAATAATAACAACAACAACAACAATAATAATAAAAACAAGAACAATAATAATAGCAACTCACTTCAAGACATGAGCATCTCAAAAAATTGACAACGACATCAATAACAATAACACAGGCAACAACAATAACAACTCTACTTTGAGACGTGAGCATCTCTGGATCCAATTTGACAGGTCCAAACTCCAGACAGACGTTCATCAACATCAAGAAGTTCCAGAGTTGCAATTTTAATGTTCCTCTCTGAACTCAAAGTCACTCTGACATTGTCGCGGCCGCTGGATGCGCCCAGGGCATTGCCGTCGTGAAGCCAAGAAAAATTCATGGATGGGTCAAAGAATTTGGCCTGACATGTGATTGGCAGACTGTCACCCTGGAAGACGACCTGATTGGTCGAAGGAATGAGTTCAAAGTGGGGCAGTTCAAGAGGCCAGTCTGAAAAGTAAACGGTTCTGATGTTCTTCATAATTGTGGAGGCCATATTGGTTTATTATTAATAGTTCACCAATAACAGCCAATCAATGTCATCTTCAATGCAGGAATAAATCAACAATTAACCAATTAGTAATAACAAAAACTAGTTATAAATAATTATTTAGTTTTAGAAACTCTTGGGACGGACTAGGATTTGAACTCCCGAAAGGAGCCGCGCCAAATCGAAAGGCTTAACTGCCCGGGCGATTAACCGGTTCTAAATAATTATGCGTAACTAATTTCAATTATACATTAAGCATGCAGTTCCTATGGCAACACCATCTTCTTAAACTAGAGAAAAAAAATTCTATTTATAAGTCAAATTATTCATTTTGTTTAAACTGAAAAAAAATCAGGAACATTGCGACAACATGTTAAGGGCCTCGTCGTTAAGTAATTATAATTTGAAACAATTGGTGCAATTAACAATTTAAAGCAAACAGCCAAACCATCTTAGGGACTGATTCCCATTGCAATCATCATCATCATCATCATCATCATCATCATCATCATCATCACCATAATCATCATCGTCGTCGTCGTCATCATCAAAGACCAAAATAGCCAAGAATCAGCTGCCTTTGTAAGAAAGAGAAAGTCATTTTTCAAAAATTGACAATTTAAATGCAACAGAGCCACTCCTGAGCACAAGAAATTTCAGGAGAATGATATGTGTTTCATTTTTCTCGAGGATCTCAGGACGGGAGGTTCTGTGGACTGATGAGGTGATTTGTATCAACTCATCGTTGTCGCTCAATTGAATTGAAGTTAATAATGTGAAAAAGTTAGTGAGTGAAACACAATCAGCAACAATTGATACATATTATTATTGTTGTTGTTATTATTATTAATTGTTATTGTCATTATTATTATTATTATTGTTGTTGTTATTATTATTTTTATTATTATTATCATCATATTCACATAGCGACATGACCAACTAATAATCATTGAAGCCAATAAAAACAGCTGCTGAAATAAAAATAGATAAATGAATAAATAATGAAAGCACCAACTACAGATTGAACTCAATTAATTATAATGCAACAATGCAAAAATAACAATAATAATAATAATAATAATAATAACAACAACAACAACAGTGACATGCAAGACCAAGCAATGCTCAGTCAGGCCAAGTGCTACCGTGGTTATTGTTTTCATTATCATTATTATTATTTTATTATTTCCCTGGCAGCAACATCAATCACACGTTGCCAACTCAAAGATCAACCTGAAAACAGGATGCATAACTTCAATCAGCCCTTCCTCTCAATTCAAGGGAAATCCTCCCCACGGGTACAAAGTTCAACTTTAACTTTCAACCCACCACATAGGAGGCCCTCCGGTTCGAGGCCGCTGACCCTGAGGTTCCTGAGTTCGGAGGGCAAGCCGCAGAGGATGTCCTCCTGGATCGAAAGACTTCTCAACCAGCTGGAAAACCACTTCAGGTGACAATCGCACGTGAGCATCTCCGATTGGATGTCTCTGATCAAAATAGGTAATCAAAATATGTTAATTTTAATGATGATGATGATGATGATTGTGATGATATTGATGACAGTAAGAATAATTCTTATCAGACAAACGTTCGAGGCAGTAGATAATAATAAGCAATATAATAAAACTTAAATAATTAATTTGTAATTCATAAGTGCAATATATATAAAACATTATTATAACGTTTAATGATTAATTAATAATTAATTCATTATTTATAATTATTATTATTACGTAATAATGAATAGTGCAAATACAAACATTAAAGTTGTGATTATTTAGCCCCTACAACACTCCTCGTTAATAACATATGATTGCTGTCTGCTAACATCAATCAAGGACCACATTCACTTGTGATTTGCAGATGGCAGCCTATTGCATAATGCTACTGACTTGTGGCCTGTTACGTTGTTGTTATGTCAAGAAAGACTTCAGAAGTACAGAAGTACAGAAGTACAAGGTTTTCGAAACAGGAGTTTGAAAACATAATTGGTTCTGATTGATAATGTAGCAGCTCTAGATTCAGTCAGCTTGCAGAAATAATTGGCTTTTTTAACATCTTTTTCTGGCATCTTTTGACAAGTTCTCAATGGCTCAATGTTTTAGTCATTTAAAAATAAATTCTTCTTCTACTTTCTTAGAGGATTGAGGAGGATTATCCAAACTCGAACAATGGAAATGTTTGAGCAAAACTCGAGGAGGACGAATCGAAGTCATCGACTGCGACAGGAAATTAGTTCGGGGCACGAACCACTTTCAGATCCAAGTAGCAAAACATAACGACAACAATAATAATAATAATTAATATTTTTTAACTACACACGTCACTATTATACTCGCTGACGTTGTCATAAATCTTGTTGGTTACTTAACTTTATGTTTTAAAGCTGAAAGAATGAAAAAGTGCAAGTTGGTTCAGAGGGCTGCCTTCCTGTAAGCGATTGTAAAAGTAAGAGTCGTTCGTTATGCGTTGTCTTTGCAACCCAGCTCCCCCTGGTGCCACCTCAAAGCACCCCTAAGAGGCGGCAAATTGTAAATCGCCAAAGCGCCCCTGATGCTCATGCTCATGGTGCTATATAAATGCACTTATTATTATTATTATTATTATTATTATTATTATTATTATTATTGCTGTTGTTGTTGTTGTTGTTTTTATTATTAGCATCACTATTATTATTACAATGGAACAGAAACTTACAATCTGCTGATGTTGGCTAATTCTGACAAGGCATCCTCCCCTATTGTTTTGATTGGAGTTTCTAAAAATATCCTGCGTGAGCATAATTCACAGTATTTACAATAATTTACACATAATTTACAGAGAGTATGCCATAACGATGATAAAGGTAATGGTGACGACGATGGCGGCAGTGATGATGATGATGATAATGATGCTGCTGCTGATGATGATGATGTTGTGGCAGTAGCGGTATGTGGTGTCCTGAGAGACAAATCTTGATTTTTTTTTAAATGGCGCCACAAATAGTTGCCTGACAACTACGCGACAACAAGAACAGAAAACATAAGGTGGACTTTTTGTATGAGACGAGACGAGTGAATACAGCAACAACAACAACACGACTGAATGCAGCAGCAGCAGCAGCAACAACAACAACAACAGCATCAGTGTTGTCATTATCAACGAGAGTAGAACAGTGTCAATAGAGTCTGGTTATTCACAATAGAATCCTTGATATCAGGGTCAGACGTTGGACTGAAGACACAGAGAGAGAATTATTTAAATAAAAAAGCTTAACATTCATTCCTCATTTGCAGACTCAAGGTTATGATGATGATGATGATGACGATGACGATGACCTGGTGACTATTATTACCATTGTTAATTCTATTATTATTATTATTGCTGTTATTATTTTTATTATTATGATCAAGGCCTTTACAGGGAGCTTTGTCATCCTATGATAATATGAAAATTGTACAGTTGCGATAATGATGAACCTAGGAAGACGACGACGATGGCGATGATGCTGATGATGATGACGACGACGACAAAGACACTAACAGTCTCTCGAGTTTTTGGAGACCTGTGAAGGTCCCGTTCCAGAGTTCTGATATTTGAGTGTGGCTCAGATCCCTGACAGATTTTCAGCAAATGATTTTTAGAATTGAAATTATAAATTGTAAACAATTAACAACATTGAGACTAAAGAATGAAGATTGAAAGCATTCCAACTAATTTAGCAGAATTACGTTTTTTGTTACGATTCAGAATATGTCAATTAGTGGTGTAATCAATTAATTTACTAGGAATTGTACAAAGATTACAGTATTTTGAGGTTGTTCAATCCCTTGAAGGCATTTGGGGGCAGCTTGGAAATGGGATTCTGACTCAGGTCCCTGTGAAGAAACAACGTGTTCAACGCATGTTCTATCATGTTCATCATCATCATCACCATCACCATCATCAACAACAACATCAATGTTGAGCAAATTACTTAATTGCAGTCTTTATTGCAAAATCGTGACTCCACAAAAGACAACACCATCAAAAGCCAACAAAAAGGTCAACAAAAAACAACAAGTAGCCAATAAATGATTAAGGACAATTATCACACGATAATGAGTCCATCGATGATGATAACAATTCCGAAGCCCAGGAGGCTATTGTAACCTGGTCGGAGAAAAGAGGAGAAGATTCGAGAATGAATGATAAATAAGCATCAAAGGACTTCCATTCATCTTTCCAACTTCTAATGTTTCCATCCATCCTTTCATTCGTTCATTCGTTCGTCCGTTCGTTCAATCCATCACCCAACAAGCCGTACATCCGTGCAATAGAGCGTTACATCAGCACAGACACCATTAATGAATAATTACTCAGAGCAAGCAGAGTGCTGTACTGTAATCCATGACAACGGATGTCATGGTCACAAGTCAAGATAAATTTATCGGAATTCCTGCTGACGTGTTGGAGAAACGAGTGAATTAATGGGTGCATGCATGGATGAATTAAAATAAAAACCAACAAATGCATGGATCGATTGATGGATGGAAGAGAGAAGAGCTACAGCCTTAGTTAATACAGGCGGCGTCGAACGTGGTTATAAATTATCAGCAGAGTGATAAAAGAACACAAACTTCAAAAGCAGGTCATTTACCACGCAGTTTTCCATCCAGCCATTCGTCATTCACTCTCCCAACTTTTACTATCTCTCGTTCATCCCTTGTCTCTCACCTCAAGTATTGATTACTGTTTGTGAGATACATGTATCTTCAATCAATGGGAACCCACTTGAGTTGCAATTATGAATAAGAAATAAGCAAAACAACCTCTTGAGGTAAACATTGCACTTTGGAGAACCTTTCAAACTCCTTCATTCGGACAGATGTTAGAAATTAAGCTCATTCAATTCCTCATTCAATTAAAAAGCTTCTTTTTCAACATTAAATTCAAATAAAAATTGTTTACGAACAGGAGGAAATTTACGTCTCCTGTGCATGAAGTCAGATTTAAGAAAGTTTGTGCAGTGTGCAGATGTGTTTGCGATGGCAGAGGGTACAAAAGTGTGGGAGGATCTTGCAATGACAGACTGCTTAGAACTAAGCAAAATGTTGCAAACTTTAAATGCTCTCACTCACATCATCAAATCACTAAAATGAACTCTTACAAGGAATATGAAAGTAAAACATGCATGACTAACAGCTTCAACAAGTTGTCAAGGCCTACAAAGCTATCTTCTTCCCATCCTAAGATCTGATTGGCACTCAGCTCCCTGCATATTAAAAAAGTTATGATATTTTGAATGTTAAAAATTTAAAGAAATAATTTTTTGGTGAAGCTTTCAACTTAGTTAAATTTTCAACACTTAACTTGTCTTGTGATAACATGTGGCATAAAACCACTTTTTAATTATAGGAAATTAAATGAAAGCTTTTCAAATCACATTATTAAATGTATTATAACTAATTTGAAATGGTCAATATTATAAAGCAAGCCAGCATAGGTTGCTCAAGTAGACTTGAGTAAAAACATCTTAAGATAAGAACTCACAGTTCAATGACATTGTTTGGCATCGTTGTTGTAAAGTTCTTCTTTAGAATGCTCGTGTTAGTCAGGTTAAATTTGCTGAATTTACACTTTACTCTAATTCCAACAAAAGCGATTGAAGCTGGAATTGCCCCATTTGGTTCCTGCTTTTTTATATTTTTTTTTGTACATTGACATCCTGTCGGACAAGGGTAACTTTTAATCCGGCTCAAATTTTGTGCAAAACTTAGACAAGCGAGAACGTGCAACAACACTAATGCTACCAAACTCAGACAAGACAAAGAAACCATTTTCAACAGACTTTAAATTTACTTCCCTTAAAAGCACATATTGAGACCCATGTGTCTCTTCAACAGGACAATAAAACTTCTGTTTCAATCCATCCACTTCAATATTAAGCGCCCGCGCTAGCGAGCTTTAGTTTAAGGCTCTTAACTTTTGAACTAAAGTTTAACTTAACTTTGGCCGCTAGGTAAAATGCAAAACATCGAATTCATGACAAATTACTTTAAAATTTATTTTAGTAAACTATTGTAGACATATTATTTCAAAACTGTTTTTAAATAAGTAGGCATTACGTCGCTATTTTAAAACGCCTTATCTGTTGTTCTGTCCAGGTGCATTTATTTCATGACTAGTCTCCACCATGTGATGTTTTTCATGGCAATTACGAGACGCACCCAATACTGGGTTATGAACAAGGCGCAATACAATTGGCACATTTCAAACGATACGTGCACCTACAATGCACCTACACCCAAAGAAAAAACGTAAAACAACTTTTCTGCTCGTATCTTCCCGGCCCCATAGGTTTGTCAGCTATACGGCATCCGAAATAATCACTCCAAAAAAGACTTTCGGTAGGTCCTTTGTAGCCATTTATGGAACTTACGTTACCAGAGTTCTCCACCTCTGTTGGTCGTATGCATGGAAATTACCCACCAACAAAACAAAGACCATTTTATTTCCAGATCAAATATTTAAAAAATGAATAAAACCGGTAAATGCCGCTGGCTAGCTATTCCCCACCTTGCTCCCAAATGCAAAATGTCCTTAAATAAGCCGTCATCGTCGCCACTAAAATAAACAGACTGGCAGCAAAATAATTTAAAATAACTCAAAATAATCACAAGAATTCAGATATCATTCACGTCAAAATTAAATTCATTTCAACAGGGATTTCTCAAATGCTTTTGCTTCACAAGATTCAGAAATTCTCTTAAGGATTCGTCAACATCAGAGGGCAGTTCTTCGGTTCTGAATTCGGGTCTATTGACGAGGAGGTTTGGGAGATTCACTTCTGTCAGACCCAAATCCAACTTGGAGCAGAGATTCCAGTCAATTTGTGGACTGCCTAATTTCCCAAGCTGAAGAAACAAAAAAGATCTTTTTAGAATCCATTCAAGAAGAGAAGGTACAAATAAAAAGTTTCAAACAAAAACATGCTCGAAGTTATAATTCTGAAAATTGGATAGATTTCTCAAAAAACAAAAAACCCTGCTTACTTGAAAGATCACATAACAAGAATAATTGGCCACCAATCATACCACATCAAACATGATTTAAGGCAAACTACTTTAAAATTGCTTAATTGTTGTTAGAATCAATAAATATTCGATGATGATGATTTTTTTTACACTGAAGACTTCGGAGGATTTCAACGGGTTGAAAACTGCAGGCTCCCTTTTAAACATTTCATCGCTGATCCTCTGAAGAGAGGAAAAATCAAACTGTGGCTTAGCAAGCTTGTCCATGTCCTCCTTCGAGATGATGGTGTTTTCACCAGAACATTTTGTTGCTTCCGTTTCAAAAAGCATCTTTAACTGGCAGAAATTCTCTCTGAAGAAGAGAGTCAGAATGTCCATTGACTTTCTGCCTGCAACCAGTAAAGTGTTCCCTTAATGACCACGATCATAGAATGATACAGAAATGGCTGCTTGGTATGGATTGTCATTCGATTAGATTAGAACAGGAATTCTAACTTGATTCATTTGATTGAATGGATTGAAGGAGAACTTCAAAGACATGTGAAGATAGGTGACTCTTTGGCAGGCCGAAGCCAGGGTCATTTTCATCTTTTCTGTCTTTCAATCTGGTGAGAAAATTTTCAAGATTAAAGATTGCATTAGCAACAAAATCCAATGCTTATTCTTACATTTCTTTCCCAAGACTGACAATTTTTTCTAGGAAATTCTCTTTGAACCAAGTGTAGCCTTAAATGTTGACACAAATTGATGACACTGATAACATAATAATACTGATGATATATACAAAAGAATGTAGATGAGTTATTAAAATAGATTTCTTGGAGAAATCAAGCAACATTGCCTCAGTAATACAAGCAATCTAAACATGTTTGACAAAAATAAACAATTTCAATGATTCATCATGAGTTCTACATGATTTGTCATCAGATGAAAGAGTGGTAGAAGAAGATGCCAGTCTTTGGATCTTGTCAACGACCAACTTCATGATGGTGAACTGGGACTTCTTGAAAAGCTTAACATTTCCAGCCTTGTAAATGACTTTATTAAGTGCCTCCAGTAAGATCTGCAAAAATATGTGCCATGGTTAATGACATGGTTAGTGGCAAACTCCAAAAATGTTAATTCGATTAATTATTAAAATCATGAAAAGCTAAATAACGAACATCAAGAAATCGATAATAATTAATGAATTAGCTAATTCATATTTTAAACTTGCTAAGCCACTGGTTCAAGAATAACAATAATCCATCAATGAAACCTGTACAATGAGTGGCAGTTTATTGACATCAGATACCCCAGACTCTGCTCCATCATGTCTGAAGCAGAATCTGAGCACAGAAGATGGAAAGTGGTGGAAATTCCTGAGCAGCTCAGATGCAAAAATCTTCATGTGATTTGAGACTTAAGGGAATAAATAGATAAAAAAATAATAACTATAAGATACTAATTACAAGAAATTTGAAGAAGACATTGCTTCTGCATTATTATCAAGCTGCTGCTCAAATCAGCATGACTTTCCAGCTACTGCTCACCCTCATCTTTGACATCTTCAACCTCAGGCTCTGACGGTTTGCAGCCGCAAAAAAGTCGATCCTTCGAGAAATATGAAACGTCAGACACCAATAAAGATGACGTCATAACTGATGCCTCCTCAATTTCAATCAGACTCCTCCAAATTATTCTGACAAATTTCATCTCGTTTAACTTAATAAATTCATTTGTACTCGGTTCAAATTCAATGAAAGCACTCAAAATGAAATATTTAGATTTTGTAAGCAAAATAATAAATACGACCCTTCAATGCGCAAAAATAGTTCATTTACTCGATTACCTTAGAATCAATGGTTCCAAAGATGAGCGGAGAAATTTAAACACAGTTGATTTCTGCAAGGTACATTTACATTTCTCAGATGTAAAATGTTAATGTAAATGTACTTCATTTATGTAGCGCCATGTATGTATAGTGTCACAGGCCATCGATAAATGTTATAATTAGAACCTGCCTTCAAACTAAATACCGACCTTCTTCAGAATAACAGCTCCTGGCTTCCTGGAGGAGATGGAATCATTTTGAAAAGTCAGATTAACCTTAATAAACTCATTCACTCATTCACAAAATGATCATCATTGATCACAACAATCCAATAAAATCAAATCAGTTCCATCGTCGTCGTAGCGTCATCGTCGTCACCATCACCATCATCGTCATCGTCATCGTCATCATCATCATCATCTCAGACGACATCACCTACCCTTTCAGCAACTCCCCGAGAACATATTCAAACACAGGCTCCTCGGTTGGTCGATGTTTGAAGATTAATAGAAGCACTGAATCAATCACTAAAGCAACTTCTTTGTCATCATCATCATCACCATCATCATCCCTGTGGCTTCCACAGCCATCTCCTTTGTCATCTTTTCCAATTAGCATTGCCTCGTGAATACAAAGATGTCGAAGGAGCGAGATAGTGAAGCTGTTGCTGTGCATGAACATCATCTGAATGTGAAATGTAACTTAATAATAATAATAATAATAATAATAATCATCATCATCATCATCATCATCTCATCATAACCACCACCATCATCATCATCACCAACATAATGCCCTTTTAAGCTACTCTCAGTCACAAAAACAGGTTTGTCACCTGCAACAAGAGACACTCCTTCTCAAAAGGATAGTGCTCCAACAATCCGAACATCACTTCGTACGATGTCGCAGGATCCAATTGGTCCAACCTGGATGATGAATATTAATTCATTTTAAGTTAAACGAGTAGCGGCCAATTATATCTCAGTGGTATTTCTTAACCTGGTCTTTCCAGAGAGATTCCATTTTGGCTTGATGATGTGAAGCCACTGACATTCATTACCAGAGATGTAATTTGATTGGAGGCCCTGCTTCGACCTATCAGAGAACTGATCATACATCCTAGATTAATTAACATTAACTGTTGAATAATTAGGGCGGTGATGAGGAGGAATGCGATTAAATTGATGATATACATTAACTAATCCTACAATTTATGGCTAACAATAAAATAATAAAATCCACCAATAGTGATGATGATGGTGACATCTAATAGGCTCACCAAATATCCGCTAAGCACTACTGCCAGAAATTGATACATCACCAACAGTTATCGAGAAAGCACCAACTCTTTCAACACTGTCAGAGGACAGGCAGATATCAAGAGAGTGGTCGTGAGAGCCACACAAGACACGTGCATCTCATGGATTGCTCCATCGTTGGAACACGAATCAACGACCTCCTCGATCCTCCTCGAGCAGCGGAAAAGAAGATCCAGTCCCCTGGAGAGAAGGCTTTGAATGTTCAAGCTGGATGAAAAGGGAATGCAGTGCTTCAATTTTGGTTTGGCAAACCGTCTCAATATTAATGTTATCTATTGCATGTGATCAAAAGCAACGAGTGATCAGACAATTTTTCCTTGAAGCAGATACAAAATTAAAGCTCATAAAATTCATCGTAAAATTATTTAGATATCAACACACAATCAAATCAACTGCTGCTGTTGTTTGATGGCACTGAATCCCCACATTTGTCCATAGCATTTATCACATCACTGCAACAACGCATCATCTCAATAGGAAGAAAAAGGGCACCTCGTTACTTACACAAACTTCTTGACTTGTGCTCTTTGGAATCTTTTCGAGGCAAAGTGCCACGCAAAAGTTCGCATGCACTCACTGAGGCAGCCAGCGAATATCTCGCTGGACACCTCGAACAAACAATGAGAGGCCAACTGGCACCACAACCACTCCATCTGAAGCCACCAGTTCTGTATCCAGTAATCTGGTTCATTCTCATCATCCCCTGCTGTAGTACTACCATTATCATTTCCAGGTTCATCACCATTGTGCCAGACAGAAATCATAATGATGTTGATGAACTTGACCCTAACCAGCTGCATAAGATCCTTTTTAGCTGTCAGAAGCAGATCAATAATCATATGATCTGAGACTTCGATGTCTACGATAAGTTGTTTGACGTGGGTCTCCAAGAAACTAATGCCTGACAAGATAATTGCCAGGCTCTCCACAGTAATGTCCTTGTCAATCTGTGGCAAATATAAATATTGTATTAAAAGAACTTCCTTTGCACTAAATGACAACTTACTTTCTTAGAAATCATCTCAATGTTTTCAGAAAAAGTTTCAGAGAGCATATTTATAAGTTTTTCAGTCGATTTTTTGTCCGAGGAGCCCACAAACTTCATGAAACACCAAAACTTCTTGAGGACAGTAACAAGCTCTATGCTATTTTTGGAAGCAACCGAGTGGATGGGTGGACTCGGCTGAAGTGGGGCAGGGACGGGCATTGAAACGAAGTTGTTTTGATTCTTCAAACATTCCTTGAGATCGTGGCCAAGAGATAACAAAATGGGTGAAGAAAATTTGTCAAAAACCGATTTCCAGCTAAAGACTGGAAGTTAAAGTTTAAATTAATTTTATTATTAATTTAACATTTATCAGATATCATATAATATCAGATATTATTATTATTATTATTATTATTATTATTACAAAACTCAATCGTGTTCTGAATCTATTTAGTTGACTTTGAAATTCCAGCTCAAAAAATAGACATTTAGACAACTAGGCAGTTGAAGAGCTGCAATGTTTGAGTTCAGAGCCATGTTAATGCTTAGTGACCTGATGCTGTTGCCTGATTGGATTGGTTGGACTGCTTCTTGCCTTTTCCTATGTTTGAATTCTTCAGTGCACCTTTGTGTTTCAATGAATAAATTAATGAAAGAATGAGTCTGACAGAAAGAGTAACGTGTTTGAACTGACTTAGATTCAATGAACAAATAAGTAACAACAAGTCACAACAACAACAACAACAACAACAACAACAACAACAACAACAACAATAACAGTAACAATAATAATAATGGCAATAAGGTAGCAACTTTTCAGTTGTACGGGTTTTTCGTTCGTGCTTCTCAATCTCTCCTGCCCAGCCATGCACCTCAACGACGATTCGAGTATCCTAGTGATCCTGTCGTCTGCCTCCCTCAGCCAACTGATCAATTGCAGCAGTTTGCAAATTTTATCGTCTCCTAACAACTGTTCATCATTTTTAGCTTCGAGTTTCATGTTGCTCTGTGAGGAGGGCTTTTTAGAAGATTCTAATTTATTGTTAGACTTGGGTGACTCGTAGTTCTTGGCGATGGTTTCGACCAATGCAGCGAGAGCTGCAAGCAGAGGATCTAAATAAACAGTTGAAATAAAACTCAAGACGTCATCTTCTCCAACACACAATCTTAAGAAATTAGCATCTTCTTCACACATGGACAAGATGAACTTTCCTCCAAATGTAAATTCTGTTACACTTGACAGCATCCCTTCGATCTTATTCTTTATGATGAGGGACTTTGAATTTGCATACAAGACAAGACCATGATCTGGAGATGACAACAAGCACAACCTCTGGAAATACAGTCGTTTGTCTTCAATTACCTTTTCCTTGGCAAAACACACGAGATGCTGAAAATTCTCGGGCAGGATATTTTGGTTTTCCTCAGAGGACGTTGTGGACAAAAATTGTTTGAAATCAAGTTCACTCATTTCATCCTTCAGCAAGTGATCCAAGAAATTCTTCTGGAAAATTGTGAAGAGTTCGTTCAAACATTGATCGCCATCGAAGAGGGACCTTCTCAAAGCTTCACGTCCCTCGATGTTCCTGAAGCAAATTGGAAAGTTCAACCCTTCTTTGAACTGCACCCTCAACAGGATGTCAAAAACTAGATGCTCACTTCCGGGATTTTTTTTCAAGAAATTCATCTGCAGATATTTCCAATACAAATTACTTGAATCAAATTATGTGAACATTTACAATGGTAAGCAGTTGTCAACATCTAAAATAAATCCAATTAAAATATTATAAATATATTTGAAACTAAAATGTATTATCTAAAATTTATTGACAAACAATGTGCTTCTGAAGTTCTCAGACTAACCAATTCAACACAAACAGTTTTAATTGAGTCTGTGGCATCTGTACTGCAGACAGAATTCTCCAAAATGTTTTTAGCTAAAATTGATCAACTGCTTCCAGTGTTCCATCAAATGTTTCCCCACAAAAAGTTTCACAGATATTCTTCAAATCCATCCATGCATTTTCCATCCTGGAAAAGAAAAGAAAAAGCCTTATTCATCAATAGAAACTATTGCATCTCACTTAGCAAGTAACCAGTCAATCATTCTAAGAATTTACCAACATCAGCATTCCAAATACAATTAAATTATGGTATAATCAGCATTTCTCAAGTAAATTTATATTGAATGATGGTGTTACCCTATTTACATAAAACGACATGGTATCACATATGGATATGTACATGTCTATCTAAGTGCTTAGGATTAGAAGAACGACAAACATAACCTCGACGTTAATTACAAAAATATTTAATTCTGGCTTCAACTAAGAACCCCTTTCAGTAACCTCTTGTCAATTTCCCCAATTTGCTCATCCAGCTGGTCAATTGAAAATATCATTCCATCAATATTTTGCTGATAACTAAACATATCCTCAGTTGCACACTTTCCCTCCATGGCTGAGTTATTAAGAATTTTCTGTAATGTTTTTTTTTTAAATTTTGGTTATCTTTCATCAGTTCAGTGTGAAAATTCTTAACCTACTATTCATTCAAGAGGTCAGTAAAGATAATTTAAAAAACTTAATATAATACACTACGCTCAAACCAGTAACAAATCGCCATGCACACCGCCGGCGAAATAAAAATCGCCTGCAAGATGCAGAGCAGAGGACCGCATTGAAAGGCAAACTTTCTCCATGATCCCATTTCCTGGAGAGCTTATTGCGTGATGAATTCAACTTTTTACTAAAGTTTTTTAAAGGTGTAAAGTAAAACTAATAGTAATGCAATTAATTTATAAATTTAAAATATAGTATGTGTAAAAGTGAATAGTCTTTTTCCATAAAATTCATGTGCTATGTTTTTGTTTACAATTAAATTTTATACCCATTTAAACCATTATCGCTCATCTGAAATTTTTTTTTAGTGACATTTTACATTTAAACCATATATATAAATGCATAAAAGAAGGAGGAGAGGCGTTAGCGATGACGACAGCAATGACGAATACGGGAGACGTCTGGAACCTCACTGCAGCCTCACCACCAAACGTTACAAGCAAGAAGACGAAGTGAGGAGCAGAAGCAGACATGAAGATGGAAAAGATGACAAAACTTTGAACTACGAGCATTATAAAAATCTATTAGGAGAAGTTTATTTTACTGAATCAGATGCACTACGTACAGACAGTCCGGATTACGAGAGTTTCTGGGTCTTTTTACGGAAATACCAGCAATTTGAGCAACGAGAAAAGCCGGAAGACTCGTCGACAAGCATCTATGACAAAAAGAACAAAAACAACCTGTCCTTTTCAGCAAAATGTGACAAGATTAACAAATTCCACACAAAACAGGTTGGCTCTAGAATATCAATAATTGTTCTTTATAACGTTTTATAAATGTTCATAAAATTATGGGCTAAAACTTTAATTATTGCATTTATTTGTTTAAAATTAATATAATAATAATTGTTAATCATTACTGCACATTACCATTCATAACATGGAGATTTATTAACTCAGCTCCAATGAATATTATCATTATTGTGCAGTTTTTAAATGCAATTTTAGTTAACCCAAATTGTCATTGTTACCTATTGTGTATGAATGTACTCACAGGAGTATGCAGGGAGGTCTCGGAAGTTGACAACGGAAGAATTGGAGACCTTTGAGTCAATCCTTCTCCTCTATTATGACTTCTTGCAGAAGCAAAAATTGAACAAACTGAGGAAGATAAAAAAGGACCAGATGAACCTGCCAATATTCAAGTACAAGAGAGGAATCATTGACTCCATCAACAAGCATCAGGTTTGAATGATTTTTTATGACCACTTTGCTTCACAAGAAGCAAGGTTTGGTATGAAAGTTCTTAGCTGGTTTTCATAAAAATATAATTGATTATGTTTTTACAATTTTAAGCACACCCAGTAATGTTATATAACTTGCATTTGTATTTACCTATCTTTTGAGCCTCATGTATCCAAATAGGATGTGAAGGCACTGAGGGCAGTGCAGGCTGGGTTGCACACATGACACATTAAGTTTAAAATAGTCATGTTTTTGCACAAATACTTCTTTTCAAATGCTACTTTAATCAATAGCATTGAAGACATTATTATTGTTGTTATTCTTCACATCTATATTATTCCGACAAATCACTCACCAGATAGTGGTTGTGGCAGGAGACACAGGTTGTGGTAAGTCAACTCAGGTGCCTCAGTACTTAATGGAGGCTGGGTATGCCAAGATAGCCTGCACCCAACCTCGGAGAATTGCTTGCATATCTCTGGCCAAGAGGGTTTCCCATGAAACACTCAACGAATATGGTTCTCATGTTGCTTACCAGGTAAGCCATCTACTTCGTGGTACACTATGGCAATATTTTTCATAAATTTGTTTTATTGGATTTAATTAATTTATGTGTGTTATTCCTCTTGATGGATTATGGTGATGGTAATGATAAATAACCTCTGCTAAAGATATCATAACTCAATGCTCAACTTTCCATTTGCATGATTTAAATTTTCCAGGTGCGATTCGACAAGACGAAGACCAAAGCCACCCGCATCCTCTTCCTTACTGAGGGTCTGCTCCTGAGACAAATTGACAATGATCCAACCCTTTCCAAATACGATGTCATCATCATGGATGAGGTTGGCAGTGCTGGTGATGATGATGACAAGAGTTTTATTGATATGCATGATAATAATTGTTGCTTGATAATGATAGGTTCACGAAAGACATGTCCACACAGACTTCCTGTTGGGTGTGGTGAAGTGCATCCTCCATCAAAGACCAGATCTCAAATTGATCCTCATGTCTGCCACCATCAACCTTGAGCTCTTCTCGAGATACTTTGGCAATGCTCCTGTTGCCAAGGTTCCAGGCAGACTCTACCCCATACAGCTCTACTACCAGCCAATAGACAAGTGAGGATTTGAATTTTGTTGGCTGAATTTCAGTGAAGTTAGAAGAACAAAATTTCATTAGCAAATTTCAGGCAAAACTAATTAAAACTTACATTCGTTAGTCTACGAGTTTTAACTCCTGACAGATTTTTATCTACCTATAAAATCTGTTTTTCATCGAGGACTGACAAAGACGCAAAGGCTGACAAATTTGATCCTTCGCCTTACATTCGAGTGCTCCAACATATCGACAAGAAGTACCCTTCCACTGAAAGGGGAGATGTGCTCATCTTTCTATCGGGTTTGACAGAAATCATGGCACTGGTCGAAGCCGCAAGAGAATATGGAAGGATGTCTTCATCGTGGATCGTCCTACCGCTTCATAGCTCTCTCTCGTTGGCTGATCAGGATAAGGTAACTTAAAATGATTGGCTGTTAAAGGAATTAAATATTTAGGTTTTTGTCCATTAATTATTTTTTTAAAATTCACTTCCAGGTATTTGACTACCCACCAGATGGTGTCAGGAAATGCATAGTTTCAACAAATATTGCTGAAACCTCGGTGACCATAGATGGTGTCAGATTTGTTGTGGATTCTGGAAAGGTTTGTGAATTTGTGACAACTACTACTATAACTCTTTAATGATACTCACAAATGCTGATCATTCTTTTTGAATGGTGATAGAAACATTAATGTTGATATTTAACCTTCTCATTGGCTCCATGTTGAACCATAACTATATTCCATCTTCAATACCTGTCTAGGTAAAAGAAATGGCACATGACTCAGGAGTAAAGATGGGCAGATTAAAAGAATCCTGGATCAGTCGAGCCAGTGCGGAACAGCGGAAAGGCCGTGCAGGCAGAACGGGACCTGGAGTCTGCTTCCGACTGTTCAAAGAGGAAGAGTACACTGCCATGGAGGAATATTCAACTCCAGAAATACGCAGAGTTCCACTGGAATCTCTGGTCCTTCAAATGGTTGTCCTCGGAATTCCCGACCCTAGGCTCTTTCCGTTTATAGAGTCTCCCTTGCCGGAGAAGCTCGAAAGTGCCATCAAGATTCTAAAGTCACAAGGGGCTCTTACAGAAGATGAATGTGCAACTCAAATTGGAAAAACCCTGGCTAAATTACCTGTCGATGTTGTCATGGGTAAAATGTTGATCACTGGCTGCATGTTTGAGGCCGTTGATCCGATTTTGATAATTGCTGCCAGTCTTTGTGTCCAGTCCATTTTCACAAACAAGGCTCATCGGGATTATGATGCCTACAAGTTGAGAAAAGTAATATTTGATTGTTCTTTAAACACCAAAACTAGCATCATTGACAATGTCAATGTCATTGATAGGATCTAGAGTCAAACCACGGAGATCCACTCACCCTTCACAGCATCCTGGAAAACTGGTTGGAGATGAAGTCGTCGGGTGAGGAGACAAGAAGGTGGTGTAAGAAGAGAGGAATTGAAGAGCAGCGACTTTATGAGGTCATCAAGTTGAGGGCACAGTTCAGACAACTTCTTACCGATCACGGTCTTCTGGATGGTGAAAATGATGGCGACGACGATGATGACATAGAGTATGTTTCAATTATTGCTTGCTCTTCAACGGCTCATAAAATTGTAACACTTTTTATTCTTATTCAGAGATGCTGTAAAGAGGAGGAAAAGGCATGCAGACAGGAACCAACTTCGAAAGCTGAGGCAAGAGCACAAGAACAAGGATAGAAAAAAGAAAATTCTAAAGATGACCGATGGAGACGGAGATGATGACGATATAGATGAAAGAGAAAAGGTCGTTGGAGATGTTGAGGGTGACATCAGAGATCTCGAGTTCAGACTAACCAATGCTCCGGATAAGATTCAAAATCTTCTGGCCAATAGCAGAAAAGCTGCAGCCAACGATACATCCCTGCTAAAGGTAAATTGTTTGCAATATCTTCACTTAACAAAAAAAAGATACACTCACATAAATTGACTCTTGTTAAATTACAGGTGATCATTTGCAGTGCTCTCCATCCACAGTTTGCACTTTCAGACGAGCACAATACCTTCAAGCCTGACTCCCAACAGCTCTACCACACCCCACTCAAGTCCTTCGTGACCCTCCACCCGACATCTGTTTTGACCTCCGACCCCGAACACCTGGTGCTGAAGGACATTGAGGTAACTGTAAATTACATTATTGTAACAAAATACAAGTTGTTGTGAACTGGTAGCGGTTTGCTCTTTGGTATTTAATTGCAAGATTTTGCAAAAGCTTTCTCAAATTGAGCTCAATACTAAGAATTTGCATTCTCCTCACCCTCAAATGTTAAATTTATTTATGACAAAATACTAATAATAAAACTTTATATTGGTGATTAATTTTATGTAAGATCAAGGATGGCATCAAGAGAGTGGGATCACGCCATAAAGGTAGACTCAGTCACAACCATCAGCTATTGGCTTATGTTACCCTTCTTGAGACCAACAAACCATATCTCATCAATGCTCTCAGAGTTCCTGCCCTGCAGGTTGGTTATGTTGACCAGGTTGTTTTAGGGGACCATGTGAACATAGATCCTGATATATTGGATTGATTGTCCAACCAAATTCAAAATTTGATTCGTTTAAAAAAATGCTGTACATTAAGTTTCCTCGTGCATATGACACCTTCTTAATTTGCAGACCCTGTTACTGTTCAGCAACAAGATTGACACAACCTCCGATCTCCACAGACTTGTGTTCGACTCCTGGCTTGACATAGAGATTGACCAAAATGAAGAAGCCCTCAGCATAGTTATGTCTTCCATAAGAATAAGAACTGCCTGGCAGAAGCTGTTGGAGTGAGTGAACTGCTTTATTTTCCGCTGGAAATGCTTTCTTTTGTGGGACTTCTTTGTTCACTTTTTAAGTAGTTATTATTTTTTATAAGTGCTACAAATTCTAGTCTAGTTGAAAATTCAAACTGCGTTTTTTCAGACACAAACTCCAATGGTCAGAAAGTCTTTCCTCATTCAACCCAGACGACACCCAAGAAAATAAAATTGCAATTGCAGAAGCCAAGCGAAGGAAACGCAAACAGAGAAAGAAACATCAAAGAGTTGAACACAAGCTCATGAAAAGGCTGCACAAAAATATTAAATCTTTCCTGGAAGAAAAGATTTACTATCGCATTCGGAGAGTCCATCTTGCTGAAACCAAAGGGTTATACAGGGACTTAGGGAGATATAACGAAGACTTGAGGCAGGCCATGATTGAAACCAAAGATGTTATGGAAATGATCCACCCTGTCAAAGGTGGATTCAAGGTTTGTAAATGGGGATTGAATTAGCTACCTCATGTGCTTTGCTTTATTTTTAAATGTAACCAACCATTGGCAATATTCTTATATTTTACTAAATACTCCCTACGAATTTAATATCATAGGTCACGGAATATTTGACATATGACTGCTTGGATGATGATGGCGGCTTTCCACCACCACTTGAGTCATCACCACTTCCACAAGGAAACGATGATGATGATTACTACGATGGCTCTTCAAAGGGCCCAAGTCAAACCAAGTATTCAAACAAGTTTGAAAGGGAGCATTGGACATGTACGGTGTGCGATGGTTCATTTTTCTTCATAACAGCAGAAAAGCTTCAACACAGTGAAGCCTGTGAAAATGAATTGTCCCTTTCTGCGATTGGCTCTTCAAGGAAAGATGAGGACGACGACGAAGAAGAGGAGAAAGAAGCAGAGAAGACAGACTCAAGAGATGCAAAAATTTGCGAATTTTGTCACGAGGAACTCAAATGCTCCATAGCTGAAATGATCAAACACATGAGGGAATGTACAAAGAGAGAGGATGTGTGTTGAATCATTCAGAACTTTTAATGTGTTAGCATGAAGGCATGAAATGTTAACCAACGAATCCAAATTGCATAGTGTTTATATTCTTAGTTATTCCCTATTATATATTGTTTCAGTTTGTTTCCTTGAAAAAATAACAAAAAAAAAAAAACACAGATCATCTTTCTTTATTAAATAAAAATTATCTTGCAGCAGATAAAATTGAGTATGAAATTGCCAATTCTGAAAGAGTTTCACACTTCTCAGTGTAACTGTTACTAATTGATATATAATTATTGATATATACTAATAGCACTTTTGCAACTTCAACGTTGGAATGGTCTAGAATATCGGGAAGGACTGCACGCCGATACTCTCGATGCCGCATTCGTTGGACCCTCTTCGGATTCTGAAATAACCCTTTTCACCCCAATCCCCACCCCAACTGTTTTTGACAATCCAGAACTTGGTATTGGTGTTTTTTTCCACTCCATAACCGACAACTGTCACAGCATGGTTAACTTCAAAGAATGGATTGTAGTTGACTCCTTCTTGAGCTCCTGAAAGTGATGAAGGCAACAAAATAAAATAAATGCAATCTCTCAAGGATCAAGAGAAATCTATCAGTTTCTCACCAACGTGATGGTAAATCCCCCCTCCATAGTTTTGGAAATCTCCAAGAACTTGGAAGCCGACAGCAATCGGACCATGGTCGACGAGGGCAATTTTCATCAGTTCTTCATTGCACCTTTGCAAATAAAATAAAGCTCACCACATACCTTAATCTGGTGACCAAATATGCAAAGCGTTTGGATGATCAGTCTAATCATGTGGCTAATCACTATTTCTTTTATTCATAAACTCAGATTTGGGTAAAATTTCCCAAACAGTGTCTTGTTATCCAGCTTGAATTGCCATAGTTTTATCCATCAGGCCTTGGAATCCTAACCATCTTATTTTAAATGAGCCACAAGTAAATACCTGACTGCAAACCTTTTTTTAAATGGAATTGTTTGAACCCCATAACAGAGAAGAAATTGCCCTTACCCTCCGTAGAAGCCTCCTATGTACTCATATTTCGTGAAGTAGTATTTGGTGCAGTTTTGCCTGGCCTTGACATCGCATGTGATGCCCCTGGCCTTGTAGGGATTGCACTCTTCTTTGATCATGCCGTAGTCTTCAGAGAACTTTCCACCAATCAAGTAAGGAAATCCCCCTTCACAATCTAGATAAATGACAAAAATCATCTTTGCTGATGCATGCCAAACTTTATGACTACCAAACCTGTTATGAAAAAAGAGAGAAGTGGTAGTAATAAGACACAAATACAAAATGGTAACCTTGTGAGTATGGACTGCAATCTAATACATCCTGAGGAGAGAAAACAACATTTATCCCATTCTTGCTGGCAACCTTTAACCTGGCCTCATTCATGGCTGCAGATGCAAAGGCATAGCAACTGCCACAAGCACCTGTGAGTAATTAATATTACACGTAAATTATGATAATTTTGATTGAACTGAGCTCATCTACATGAGTAATTCAATACAACTAGATGAGGAGATATACACCCATCTAGTTATAACAACAACAGCTAAGCTAGGTTACCCAAGAAGTTAGTCACAAATACCAGTAAATGACCAATCACCTTGATTTCTAACAGGGGTGACATAATTCTTGCTCTCGTGATTTCTCCAATCAAATTCCTCTGGAAGTTCATCTGCCCTCCTTTTCACTTCCTCAGTGGCTCTCGCAGGATCCGGGTACCTTAAGGTGCAAAACATTGTCTGGTGATTAGACCAAAATAGCAGCCATTGAGAAACAAAGTTCAAGGTCATTATCTTAGAAATTATGGCATGAATAATGGCTGGGCCTTTCTAACATCTTCTACAGGATAATTCAAATAATGTCATGCAATTATTCCAGGCACATAAATATTCCCATCTTGAATATAAAAATTACAAATATTAACATTTAAAGTTCTTATAAAAATTATAATATTGCAAATTCCAGTGGATAATTATTTTAATCATGATAAAGTATCAAATTCATAAATAATTTGTTCACCTCATCTTCTTTCCTCCACCTATGAGTCTTTTAACTTCTCCAACAGTCATCTTCTCAAACCTTTCATACTTCTTGGCATACCAGAGGATGTTTGTATTACTGTTAACTCTCTCGATAAGCTCATCATCTGTTTTGTACAGTTCTTTGTCATTCGATGCCGGCAAATTTTCAGTCCGGATCCTGACAACGAAGTGAATTTGTCAAGCTTTAAAATGTTAGAAATGATTATTACTCCTCATTTACCAAGGCTCATAATCCTTGTTTGGGATGAAATACAATTTTTTTTTCTTTGGATTCTCCTTGACACCAAAATAGCATGACCAATCCCTGCCAAACACATCATGTGACCATCCAACCAGAGTTTCATTGCAGATACTTGTAACTTCAGACTTAGCACTGTTTACAAAGTATTTGGAAAAGGCAAAAAACTTCCTTCCATGTATAACAACCTCAAAGCCCTAAATTGTTGAAAAGAAACATAGCATTAAGTTTAATTAAAACACTAAAACAATATGAAAATTGCAAAAACATTTCAAAATACACATCTCGTAACTAAACTAACGAAATTATCAAAATATCTTTATGATAAGTCATATTTTACCTGGTTATAGATCATAGTCCAAAATCCTTCATTTCCAAACTCATCTACGACAAGGTTGGGGTATTTCAGTTCAACTTTGAATGTAGTCTTAACATCAACTGCATGACAGACAATGGTTAATGTACATCATCAGGTTTAATCAGTCTGCGATTCACTCTGAAGAATTTCACATCAAACCTGGCTTGCTGCAGTCTATCGTGTTGTCGTGACCACCTTCGCCGATATTGAACACCCATTTTCCACGGACATCTTCGTACATGCAATTTGCTGGAGTATCTGCTCCAACTGCAGCAAAATAACAAACTCCTAAAATTAAAAGCGCGAAAGATCCCATCACATATATGCCTCTAAGACCTTGTGAGGCTAGGCTCCGATCTTTTATAGCGCAAGTCACAAGAACTCTATCATGTGACTATTCGTCGTTTACCTGAAACATCCCAGGATGTAAGAAGACTTTTCTCAAAATTTGACTATTAGTTCTTTGCTAGTTCATCAATTCTTCAACATCATGGGCCAATTTGGCTATGTTAAATTAACTCGGTAAACAGAATTTTTTTATTTTATTTCTCTTCATCTGACTTGAGTAATTTTACCCAACTTTACAAATACAATCCTTGCGCATTTTTATAAATTAAGCTTCTCTAATTTGTTACTTTGTACCAGCAGGGCATTTGCTGCACGAGTCATGCCGAATATGAACACTCTAAGGCAATTTGACCAAGTTAGCTATTGATAAAATTTGAAAAAATGCTTACTTAATAAGTAAATCAAACTACATACATATTTTTGGCTGGTGGTAGTGAAATAATTCATTCAAGCTTATAAAATATGAGGATATGAGTTCAAACGGATGATAAATTGTGTCATTCATTCAACATTAAAACGTTTGTTCTACTACTATCGATAAAAATAGCCCGTTGTTAAGCTTTTTTTAAAAAATTGGGAAGGACTGGCTAGCTAAGCTCTCAATGCCATGTTCGTTGTTTCCTCTTTTAATCTTGAAGTATCCGTTCTCTCCCCAGTCGCTTCCCCAACTGTTTTTGATAATCCAGTACTTGATACCGTTAGACTTCTGAACTCCGTATCCGACAGCGACCACAGCATGATTAACTTCGTGGAAAGGATTGAAGTTCTCAGCAGTTTCTGTTGTTTACAAATTTATTTTAAAAAACCTTTTTGCCAAAAGTTCCGTCATTTAACAATTTACTAAACAAAAAGTTTTTCGAAGTAAATCAAAATACGACCAAAGTATAAAGCATCAATAATATTTTATACTCACTAGTGCTATGGTAGATTCCACCACCATAATGCTTGAATATTCCGTCAACGTTAAAGTTGACAGCTATAGGTCCGTGGTTGACGAGAGCGATTCTCATGAGTTCCTCGTTGCAGCTATGGTCATATTAATATAAATTAAATATTGTAAAACCGTAGAATTCAGAAATATGTTAGTATATGTAAATACTAACGCTCCATAATATCCTCCGATATACTCGTATGCAAAATAGTGCTTTTTACACTTTTCCCTCACTTCCGAATCACACTTCCTTTGCATCCCTTCATAAGGGAAGCAGCTTTCTTCAACCATTCCAAAGTCCTCAGAATACTTTCCACTAATAAGATAAGGAAAACCACCCTGACATCCTAGCATAAAAAATGTTTGGCACTTGAAAACCTCTTATTTTCTAATAAGTATTTTGTTTATAAATAGCCAAAATATTGATATATCAACCTTGAGAATATTGACTGCAATCAAGAACATCCTGGGGAGAAAGAACCACGTCGATGGTGTTCTGGGTGGCAATCCTCAATCTGGCTTCGTTCATGGCCGCTGATGAGAAAGCATAGCAACTGCCGCAAAACACTGTAAGCAGTTATTTAAAGTTATTACAACCAAATCTTTATATGAAAAGATTATTATAATTATTGATTGGCTCTATTGGCAGAAATTTTGTAACCTAAACATATCGTTCATGTCCTAACATCATCTTGTAACATAAATTCATTTACATAAAATACTCGATTACTAACACTGATTCCTAACAGGTGTAACGTAATTTACACCGCTACGATTTCTCCAATCAAATTCCTCTGGTAGTTGGTTAGCCAACTCTCTTACTTCTTCTGTGACTGGTGCAGGAGATGGAAATCTGAAAAACAAAAACCAGAGTACAAATAGTTATTCAATTAAGTAATAATTTATTACAGAATCAGAATCATTTCCGTTTTTTTTTAATATCTTGTTTATGAATTATTATAAATAAAATTCTTTTATGTATTCTTTATTAATAATAATAATGATAATGATGCTTCCTTAAATTGAAGACAAACAACATGAAAATGAGAACGTAATTCAAATTGCAGCACAAATATTTGTATTAAACAAAATTTTCCTCAATAAATATTAGGATTGAAGGCCGCCATTTTGTTGACGTGCATACTGTGTATTGTGTGCGATTAATTGTTCTTGTGTGGGCGTACAGGTAGTAAATAGCAATCGATTAAATTTAATATTTCTGCAGCGCCGGATTTACCCAGATGGAGGCTCCGGTGCAATGGCACATACCCAAATCTGGCACTGTATTTCAGTAAAATGAGAGTCTAAAGCAGTGATTCTCAAACCTATTTCGTTCAGAAATTTGTTAAAGAAATTTTTCTCCAGCGTCCTCTCCACATACAATAACACAAACGGAGGCTATGAATAATGTATCACCTTATTTTTTTTCCCCCTGAAAGTCTCCTGACCTCTCCGACAGTCATTTTTTCAAAATGATCATACTTCTTGGCGTACCAGAGAATATTCGTGTCACTGTTGATCTTCTCAATATGAGATTCATCTGGTTTGTACAATGAATTGTCATCTTTCGATGTGGGCAGACGTTCATTACGGATCCTGGATTCAGGGTACGATTTGTCAAATTTATGGTCGCTAAGAATAAATGTTATAATGAACTTACCATGGTTCGTAATGTCTGATGAAAGATGACACTCTGCTCTTCGGGTTTTTCTTTACACCAAAATAGCAAGACCAATCCCTGCCGAATACGTCGTGTGACCATCCAGTCAAAGTCTCGTTGCAGATACTTGTTACAATAGAGTTGCTTTCGACATATTTAGAGAAAGCAAAAAATTTGCGGCCGTGTACAATGACTTCGAAGCCCTATTTGAAAGAAGGAACAATTAAGAAATTATGGTGCATCAAGATGAGAAGGCGATAACATAGTTATAGTATAAAATGTAATTGCGAGCTTATTAGATAGAAGGTAAAAATGTTTAGAAATCTGTCTACCTGGTTGTAGATCATTGTCCACGTACCCTTGTTCCCAAACTCATCAACAACTATGTTGGGTATTTCAACTCAACCTCAAATGTGGTCTTGAAGTCCACTGTTTGAAATCAATTCAGTTGGAGTGGAATTCGTTCAATGTAGTTTCATTTCATTTAATTTTTAAATTGAACATGAGAAATTTGGCATCTCACCTGATCCGCTGCAGTCTATTGTGTTATTATGACCTCCTTCACCTATGTTGAATATCCATTTTCCTCGAATATCCTCATACATGCAATTGACTGGTGTGTCTGCTTTAACAGAGACTCCAGCTAGACAATAAATTCCAAAGATCAAGAGTATTAACATCCTCGTCCTGTGTTCCTTTCGACACTGAGAACGGAACAAGTCCTTGAGAACCCATCTGGTTCAGCTTAAGTCACAAGAAAGTAGTCATGTGACAATTTTACTCTAACATATCTTTGTAAAGTTAGTTCCGAAAAGGTCTTTTTGTTTTTTTAGATAATTTATACATATAAATTGTGTTTAAGCTTTATTTTTATTTCTATTTCGTAATTTTAAATGTTATTATTTCTTTATTCTCAGCTATTTAAAATAAAATAAAATTCATATCTATTGATGTAATTGATGACACCGGTAATGCTTCGCGAGTCTAGGCAGAGTCAGAGGCATAACTGGGGATTTCGGCGCCTTGGGCGAAACTGTTAATTTTGAACCCCTCGTCCCCTTAACATTATTAACCTGTGTTTTGCAAAATAGATGCTAATTTAAATGTCTGCTGGTTTTTAGCTCACGCAGTAATTTCTAGACGGAAGGGCAAGCCTCTTAAAATTGCAAATTGAAAAGATTGAGAATAAAGTATGAGCAAATATTTTTCAGCGTGGTTCACGCATTCCAAATTGTTGTTTTCTCGCCAGCGTTAGAATATAACACGTTGGAAAACCGTTAAGAAATCGAATGAATTAATTCAATTTAAGAATTAGTTTTCACAGTAACCTATTAATTACTGAAAATATGGTTACTCTACAAATGTGAAAAATTTATGACAGACAATAATTTTCAAGATACCTTTTAAAAGCATTGAGTTGTTGATTGGTCTTCGTGCTCCTTATGTTTGAAAATGTTTCCAGGAGGGGAGCTGCGTTTCACCTCTTTAACCGTATTTACGTTTATGAATTTATTTTCTGTGGCTGATCTAAAAAAACCGTCCATTGTAACCAAAGTACTGGTATGTCGGTGATGAGTTTTGACGGTTATTATGGTTATGTTGACATAAAATCTTTTATTCATCTTTGAGAATAAACCAGATCATTGTCAAGCTAAAGCCGAGTACGGGGATACTGTATTTATTCACTACTCGGTAAATTTAACTTTTATAATTTACTATTTAAAGTTAAAATTAGTATAAACTTATAATTTCTTTGAAACTATTAGGGTAAATATGTAAATTTGTTTACAGAGAAATATTGTTTTGGCTTAGGTAAATATGGATATTGGAAATTAAAAGTAGTGAATGATTATTGCAGGCCTCAGTCTTCCTAACAACCTATAAATTTATGTGATGTTGTGTTTTAAAAAATGTTCTAATGATAGGCGAATTGGGATCAATGTCACAAGCTTTTGATTTGATGACTAAGTTTATTCCTCTGAATGGCTAGTAATATTATATAATAATAGTAACATATAGACCAATAAATAAACCATTAGGCCTGGCTGGAGTCTGGTGAAATGGTTGACTCCTCACTGAACAAAGGGCCGATGATGTTGGAACTTGGAGGAAATAGGATCATCAAAGGTAAAAACAAGGTCAAAATATCTGGTACAAATTGGTAATTAGCTAAAGAGATGTTTAGCCATTTAGTCCTGGCAAATTACCAAATGATAATTGAATTGTATCCTAATCATTTATTTTTAAGGAGTTAAATGCTTTAATTTATAGTTTTGCTTCTGAAAGTATAATATAAGTTGATCTGTAAAGATGTCAATACTACAACCTGTGAATGTCTTGTAGGTTTGGACATGGGTATCCGAGGAATGTGTGTTGGGTGAGTATATTTGTATTTTTACATTTGGGTTCTTAAAGTTGTTTTAAGGCTTTAAATGCTTTGCCGATCCTGAACATAATTCAAGTTCTTAAAGCAGAAACTTATCCCTGTTGTTCGTTTTCAGGGAAAAGTTGTCACTTGTCATACCACCCGAATATGCCTACGGAGAACGTGGCTACCCTCCTTACATACCTCGTGAGCCCATTTGCAAATTGTAAAAATATTTTCAATTACAAAATAAGATAACAAGCACATTAAGAAGATACAAACAGTCTTAAGAGCCTTTTGCAATTACTTTTTTTTACCATAAGTCACAACATTTTCCCATCTTCGCAACATGAAACATTTGTTGCTTCACTTGAACAAGATTCAGTGTTTATTGAGGTCAGAAAGTTCAATTTGAGTACATTGCTACTCAACAGACTCCCAATTAATTTCACATCCGACACTTGGTCAGATCTTGAAATAAAGAATGTCATTCTAAACCATTATCGAGCGAAGTTTGTCAAGACGTCCAAACGATATGTAGTGACCAGATATGGCCTCGTAAAATCACGATCGCAAACTAATTAATTTGACATCGTTTTGACATTCAGCTGATGCCACTTTGACATTCCATGTGGAGTTAGTTTCTATCAAGTCAGTAGCTGCAGAGGAGGCCGTCTTCCGGATGCTTCGGTTTCTTGTCGCACCAGTGGCTGCCATCTGCATTGTGATGTACCTTTACAAAAAGTACCAGAAGTTTCCCACCAAGAAAGAATTGAAAGGCTTCAAGAAGAACAAGAAAAAGAACTGACATGGATCCTTGAGCAGTTATGCCATGATGATGATGATGATGACTTTTAGGTAGGATCTTCATGCTAAAGTGGTGATATGGTTCAAGTTTGGGGTGATATGTCAAATTATTTGTCACATAACGGGCATGGTACTTTTCAAAGTATTTATCTGTTTATTTCAATTTTAGTCAATTAATCGTATTCTGTTTGATGTCCATCAAATCACACATTGATTGACCAGTCCACCACTAAACTTAAGTATTCTTAGTTGTTGAGTGACTGTGTGGTTAATGATTGGATAATTGTTTGCAGAACTTTTGGCAATGCAAATGTTTCTTGATGGATTGTTGGTGATTTTCATGTTTATGTTTTAAGAGCACATAGTCTGCAGAATCTTTGGCGAGAGATTGATGAGCTCTTGCTTCTCCCGTGGTAAGTCAGTGCCCACTGCCATGTAATGCCTGTTGTTTGTCGTCCTTCATACCTTGTGACTTTTGTTTGTGAGGCTCTCAATCAAAGCCTCATTTTCACAAATCAAATATACATCAGTTTTACCTTTGTGGCTGATTTTATGTCTCATGTGATCTCAGATTTAATTTATTTCATGAGACGGCTGAGTTATATGAATGTCCAAAGATTTTCAAGAAGTCATTTCAATTTTTGTTTTTAGAACTACAATAAATCTTCCACAACTCCTTAAATCAACTTTTCAAAATCTTTTAATGAAAATACTAACTGAATTTTTAGTCATTTCTTTTTGGAGTCCTCAATGAGACTAATGTTTTCCCAAAGGTATTTTATCATAGCCTTTACAGTTTTGCTAAAATGGAGGATAATCTAACAATGGATCAATTTGAAAAACATGTTTCATTTTCAACACCACGAAACGCCAACACTTCGTCGCAAATGTTTTTCTGCGTTTGCTCTTCCAAGAAATATTGTATGTCTACATGTGTTTTGATTTAAGATACACTAAATGCCAGTTATATATTGTTGGCTTTGTCACAATTGTTCAGGTATCAACTGACCCTCAAAAAATTGGTTCGACAACTCAAATCAAGTTTCGTATGACCAAGGGAAAAGGTTAAAAATTCAAAGTGCCTCTGCATTATTTGGCTAAGTGTTTTGCTTAAAGGCACACAAAAGCAAGATGACCTTTGAATCACTAGAATTTGTGTCTGAGGTGGATCATCTGCTTAGAAGTAATGTTATGATGAAGTCATTTAGACAATTCTTCCTCCAGTTTTTCTTGCCTCTTTTTTTCATACTCGCTTATGAGGTCGTCTAGCAGCTTTTGCTGGAATTTAAGTACAGTGAGTTAATAAATGGAACAAATTCTTGAGTTTCTCAGGCTGGTTTTTTTGCAAATGACTATAAAACTATTCCAACTCACGGAATCTGCTGATGGACGCTTAAAAAGTTCGTTCTGAAATAGAATTTGGATTCGTTTGTCGACCTTAATTCCTCGTTGCTAATAAAGTATGCCAACCTTTTTCTCATTAACAAATTTCTCTCTGATATATGGTTGATTGAAGAACCAGAAACTCCCAATGGGGAGAGTGACATAGAGGGACATCTGAAATATGTTTATGTATATATAATATCACCTTCAATTATACCATCGGAACAACTGCAATTGGTTTCACGAATATTATAAGTCGATGTGAAGGTTTTACTATACTTTAAATGCCTCCAGTTTCCAACCGCCCATGTCTCGGTCTTTCGTACTACTATGTACAATTTCGTAAGTTACACAATTTCTTGAAATATTCTCCAAGATCAACCTGCCACCCAATCGCGCCCCGAAACAAACGACAACAATCGGGCATGCAACTAAAAATAAATTGACGAGCCTCCATCAAAATTTTCATATGCTCATTTAAATATAATAAATTTAGTTATTCACAATATACAATAAGTTCAAAAATGCTTTAATTGAATTTTTCTTCAAAACATGCAGGAAATAGTAACAAAGGAAAATAGAATTGCTATAACATATTCCAACAATCTTACTCATAAGTACATTGTATTAACAACATTAACAAATGCCCTTATGGTATATTAAAAAATACATAAATAATTTACTCTAGCACTTTAGCAATCAGTGTTAACAGAAAGGTGCTTAATGTAAATTAACATCTATAAATACTTTATTGGAACAAATTTTATTAAATGACATGTAATCAATCAAAAATGGACATCACGGTATATAAATGGCTATTGCAAAATATCATGAAGAGGCAGAGGAAATCCAGAAAATTCAGGAATTACGAAAAAGAACTCCTTGGTAAGGGTGAAAATACATCATTTTTCGAGTTAGTAGAATTTAAATCTTTTTAAATAGAAGTTCTTGAGCACAGTACAAAACCGATATCATCTTGCATTTGAAATGCTTTTTGATGATGCGGTGATCAGTCGGAGAAAATTAATTACACCTTGAATTTGGAAAGCCAAGAGTACAATTTAAAAAAGTAAAGCCTAACTAAATTTGAGGATGACGTACAACTGTCAATTACAACTCTAATCAGTAAAAATATATTTTTTATTGCGGCATGTTGGTCCACTTAGTGAACTTTAGTTCTCAAAATGCTGGTTGCGATATCGCGGTGTGTTAATTAAGGTGAAAATTAGTCTAAAGAGCCGTACTGCCACATTACTTGTGGATTCAAAACTCATTATTTCGCCCTAATTATTTCGTCCATTCGTTCACTCACCCAATCCATTCTTATTTGTTTGATTGAAGTCTTTTGCACAACTAAATAAACCGTTCTTCTCGTTCACCAACTCATTCATTTACTCTGTCACTCTTTCATTCATCATCCACTCACTCAGCCTTCCCCTCTCTCACCCCAATGAAATTCAGATCCATTCATTCATTTATTCATTGGATGAATAGGCGTCCAGCACCGCAGAAAGGAGCACAGTCAGGGAAGAGGAAATGAATGTTGTGGGAGAAATATTCTCGATAATAAGGAAAGAAATGAATGGAGAAACTGAGGAGGAGAAGAGAGGAGCATGACAAGCATGTATGCGCAACGCTTTCGTGATCGCGGAGAAAGGATTCCATCGTACAGACATGCGCCGTACCCTTCGATCTCTCAATTTTTGCGAATTTTCGGAAATAAATAGAAGAAAATGAAATTAAATAACAACGAAACATTGAAATATGAGATTTCTAGTGTTTAACTATTAAATGTGATTTGGAACAATCTTTTGGTTTTCTGAAACTGCTGGTTGCGCTTTTAAGCCCTTTCTATCTTATCGCTTCGAGTAACCTCCTCTCTCCGAAGAGTGATTCATAGCGACAGGGACAACGCTACTCGATTTCATTCCAATGGTTTTCCAGAAGAAGAAACGCAGGCAGACGACTACGACGAGGAGCGGGAATTTGCGCTCTGACAAGCGCTTCGGAATAGCTGGAGCTATGGAAGTGCACGAGAAGCTTCCAGATTTACGAGAACACCGCCGGAGAAATTTCTTCCCGCGAAAGTAAAAAAAAAGGCGTCTGCGTTCAGGGTAGATTCTCCTCGCTCCCCTTGGAAGGCTTTAGGGTCAACTTGGAAGCATAACATCCCCGTTGGTCCAGTGGACACTTGATTTACTCGGATGTCCAGGGTCGCAGAATCACTTCCGTCGTTACAAGGTCGATGATGATGATGATGATGACGATTATGCCGGTGAGTGGAGCGTGATTCGTTTATTTTCAACAACCTCCTCCATCTATCTGTCGTCGTTGAGGTGCGATGTTAAATATTGTTGTATTATTATTAATATTATTATTATTATTATTGTTGTTGTTATGATGATGATGATGATATTATATTATATGATATTATTATTATTGCTATTATTATTATTATTATTGTTATTATTATTATTATTATTATTATTGTTATTATTATTATTATTATTATTATTATTATTATTATTATTATTATTATTATTATTATTATTATTATAATTCAAGGGTCAGCCTATAGGATTGGTCAGATTGAAATTAAGTTATTCTCTGATGACCGCCTAATTAGCATACTAGCACCTGAATAGCGTAAACACGATGATCGTCGTCATCATCATCGTCATCGTCATCGTCATCGTCATCGTCATCGTCATCGTCATCGTCATCGTCATCATCATCGTCATATTTATGTCAGGTGTGTGTACTCGCTTCCGTGCCAATCGATAAACCTACTGGAGCAAGAAATTAGATCAATGACAACTTATATTTTCCAGCCAATTATCATTCGCCCATCGTTCACCCATTCATCCACCCATCATTCATCCATTCATCCATCCATCAAGCTCCCAAAATCTACCCAATTCGTCCCCAAACGTCAGAGCATTTTTTATTTCTCAATTCACCTCCAATAATTCATTCTCATTTGCATTCAGCAAGGTGCACTCATCCGAATGTTTGTTTGAGATCAATAGACCAAAACTCAGTTTAGTAGACCAGCACGTAGAAGGGTGAGCATCACCGTGTAAGATCGGGAGATCCACGGACAACCCCGCACGGTCGAAGCATAAACCCGGTACTGTCACACCTGTGCAAAGCAATTCTTAATGCCACCGGCAGCAGCAGGTGTACATAATCTTAATGATAATTTTTTGTTTTTAGCATGTTATAATAATGACAAATTGGTTAAAAGCCGATTGGATAATAAATAATAAATAATAATAATAATAATAATAATAATTTATAGTTATTAATAATAATATTATTATTATTAATATTAATTCAAAGTAAGTATTTAATTAACTGAAAACATGCGACCCTGAAACTTGTGAAGTAGTCAAGGAAGACCCTTGAAGATATTTGTTCTTGTTTTATTTCAGCGCAAACAATCAAAGTACAGGATGATGACGACGACGACATTGATGATGATGATGATGATGATGACGATGACGATGACGGTGACGGTGATGATGACGATGACGATGTTGATGATGACAACGAATTATAAGTAATTTTAAATTTATTTGTTCGAAAAAATTCTTTGAAAAGCCATTTAAAATCGATCAAATCCGATGTTCAAAAACGCCAAGCGGAGCTTTAGCTAAATTCAGGCTCTATTTTTAAATCACTGTTTTATGTTAATTAAGAATTAACAATATTACATTATTAATGTTATACTATTATTAATTATCCATTAATTACGTAATTGGCGTATGAATATTCATTAGAGGCGCCTTGCCGGTCGATCCGACTCCACTGGTTTTTGCAGCGCGTTCCTTTCGGAGTCATTAGGTTCAGTCCAGGAATTGTAATAACTCCATGGAATTCTTCGTCAACAACAAAATTCCAGAGACATTTCCAGGGACCCTCGGACATCCTGGAAACAGGAGTAGAATCAAGGGCGCTGAATCAAAGTGAGGGGAGGGATCACTCGTTATTCTCCTCACGTCGAGGATACAAAGTAGTATGGAGTACTGCACTTTTACGCTGTGCTAAGTGAATTTCTGTTCATTCTTTCCGCCGAGTCTTAAATATATAAGATCACTTACGTACGAATTAATACTGTAATTATTAATATTGGTATTATTAATTGAAAATGAGTGTTGAATAAATAATGTTGTAATTCCGTTGTTAATCGTGAAAGTAAAAATTTAAGACATTTAAAAAAATAGAGAAGAAAGTGATCAATGTTCGTAACTGCTGGAAGTCACCTTCGTCGTATTCATAAAACGTGTGACCATAATTTTTCAATGATCATGATGAATTGTAGCAGTTTTATAAGGCTTTAATAAAAAATATTTGCGAGGAAGATGACAATAAAAACTGATTGACAATGCATAATTAATAATTAATTATAATATTTAATAACTAATAAAAAAGATATGTTCCTAAAAGATCATCCTGGTTATAATCCTTCCTTCAGATGCTATTGGTTGTGTGGCATTAATACCTCGTTGGTTCGGTAGCACCCACCAAGATCACAGCGATGACATTTCAAAAGAAGCTCTCAACAGGAATTGTTCCAGCTCTCGGCGACGTCATCTCTCCATCTCCACTTTGGAAAGGATCGACATCAGTGGAATGTTTCCTCCTGTATTCCTTCAACTTTCCTTTAAAAAGTTTTTTTCCTTCCCTCTGTTCTTGGTTCTGTACAAGTCCTGTTGATAGTCCTGACGAAGCTTGTGACGAATTCACCCGAATGGAGTGAATTGACAGTAAACAATGCACCGGGATTGTATTTATTTATTTATTTTTTTTTTAGATCTGAGCGAATTACATATAAATCGATTAAAAGAAGGATAAATGAGCAGAAAATTTGAGAGATATCTTCCTCTTTCAAAGGACATGATTACTGCTAATGACGTTAATGTCGGCAGCACTAACATCAACAACATCAGTAACATTAACCGGTAAGCACCAATAACTCGATTTCTATCCAGCCGGCTCAAGCCAGCCATCCGTTATTTATGTTTGCACGGCTGTTACTCAACTTCCTCGTCTCCAGAAACTGGAACTCTGAGCTTCCACATCCTCATGATCATTGGCTCTCAGTACAATGGCCACGGGGCGTGTGGGGAATAGAATCTCACGGCCGATCGAATTTCCCGGTATGAAGGAAACCCGGCAATAAACAATCATACTTCGGCAGGTGTTACCGTGCAATTAACTGCCCGACAGTAATCATTAAACCTTGTGATCTGGTTTACGAGTCTTTAAACTTAATTAAGGAGCGCTTGTACTCCTCTAATCGATTAATTTCCCGTAGTTATTTAATTAATTACTATTTTTGACAAACTTGACTTATTATTAAATACAATTTTATTTCGAATTTTAGCTAAACTTTCAATTTGGATGCGTTAGATTTATGTTAAGATACGATGATCTAAGTCAACGGGTTAAGTAGCTGGTCGAGTTAAGTCGAAAAATTATTATTTCGTTTAGTTCAATTTATTAACTTTAAAAATATTTTAAATTTCAGTCACAAAATGAGAAACTCGTCTGCTATTTTCCCGGCATCGCAATTATGACATTTGATGATGAAAAATGATTTTTGTCGGGACCGTGCTGTAATTTGACATTCGAGGTTGATGTCGTGATGTTATTGCATGAGTAGTGATAATGGTGACAATATTGATGATGACACCGATAATGATAATGATGATAACAATATTGATAACTGTAGTGGTAACGATGACATAATATGACTACGATGATGAAGGAGCGTGTCTTCGTTGCAGTGCTGTGAAGCTTATTATTATTGTAAACAGTCTCCCTAATCAACGAACATGATCTGAACATGGCTAGACTGTGATTTCATTTTGTCTGAAATAAAAAAAATTTCTTGAACAATTAAACAAAGATTTTTTTAAAAAATTGAATTATAAATTAGAAATTGAATTATAAATTAGAAATTGAATTATAAATTATGAATTGAATTATAAATTATGAATTGCATTATAAATTATACATTGAATTATAAATTATGAATTAAATTATAAATTATGAATTGATTTATAAATTATGAATTGAATTATAAATTATAACGTCAGAATTAATTCGTGAAATCGTAACGCCAAAAACAATTTTCTTCCTGAAAATATCATTCCAAACTTCAATTAAAACTTGGAGCAAAACCATGCGTGTGTTGTTTGAATTTTTTTATAATCAAACATTATTTTTGTTGTTTTTCTGTCGAAATGTAAATAAATTCCTGTTGAGTTGATTTTTATTTAAATTCGTTTCGTTTCTTTGATAAATTTTCGACGGAAAATTATCAAATACTACTACAATTACTGACACTGCTACGGCCACTACCACTACCACCACTAATAATAATAATGATAATAATAATAATAATAATAATAATAATAATAATGATGATGATGATGATAATAATAATAGTGATAATAATAATAATGATAATGGTAATGGTAATGATAATGATAATGACAACGATAACAATAATGAAAATGATAATGATAATGGTAATGGTAATGATAATCATAATGATGATGGTAATAATAATAATACTTACTATAATAAAATAATAAAAGCAATTGACAATTAAAGTTTGATAACTTGTCAGTCACATAATCATCAAATTAAGTCATCAATGGACTGCCATGACAACGAAATGACAACGAAACATCGTAATCATTCAAGCGAAGTCACATTGACTATAAGAATGATAACAATAGTTGATACTCAAGCCAATTGATTGAAATGAGCACCAATCAGAGTAAAGAGAGAAAGTGAGTAAGTGAGAAAGTAATTGTACGTTCTTTTTTTTTTACTTTCTCGTCTGTCACAAACTCCTCTGCTGCTGGTGATTTAGAGCAATTCGTCACAAAAAGTTCACTTTTTAAAGGATCCATTAGAACAAGAATCCATCCGACCTTTTAGTTGAAGGAAAAAGTAGGAGTTGACCAACCTGTCGTCAAGAAGACGATGAATTCACGGGGATCAACCTGTTGTCGACAAACTGGAAGTTGTAACGTGTGTCATTTCTTCTCTCACCTGACAGACTCATCTTTCATTCGTTTTCTGATTTTCCTTTTCGTCCGCTCGACGTCACAATCTGGAATCTCCATCTGGAGAAATATGATTATTTTTCATCCATGAAAGAAGAGACTGCTTCCTCCTCCTACTCCTCCTCCTCCTCCTGCAACCGTGGTGCTAAATGAATGAGGGCCTTAGGGTGTATTTGTGTTCCTTGTCTCGAGAATGATGGATGGTGGATGTAACTGGCGTGTCGTTGCAAATCAACAACCAGATCGTAGCGGTAGTAGTTGTCGTAGGGGCAACAAGTAGGCCGACGAATCGCTTTCTGCTGTTGATCGGCGTGGGAAACAGCCTTACTTCGCGAAGCAATGTTTCGGTGCATTTTCCTCGATCCGTTTAATTGGAAGAAGTTCGATTTGGAAATTATTCAAATGAGAGGGAAGAGAAGGACAAAAAAAAAATAATTGCGCTTCAGAAACAAAAAAAAGTTCTTATATGCCTGGTATTTGACGACCTATGACTCGACCTTTGACTCGCGGAAAGAGCTGTTTTCGCCCGACGAGAAATTTTAATGAAATCTTAGCAGACGTCGAAATGATGTCAAACATTGTTCAAAGAGAACTTTTTTTTTATATTTATTTATATTTATAAGAGTATACTCTTTGTTGCGATTACAGCAGACATGGCTGTGTTAGTGGACATGACAACGATGGTGAACCAAAAAATATTTGAGCCCTGTTGTACATTCGAGTCATTGTAGGACAGCGTGTCCTCAATACGCTACATTAATATATTATTATTATTATTATTATTATTATTATTATTATTATTATTATTATTATTATTATTATTATTATTATTATCATCATCATCATCACCATCATCATCATCATCATCATCANATTATTATTATTATTATTATTATTATTATTATTATCATCATCATCATCATCATCATCATCATCATCATCATCATCATCATCATCATCATCATCATTATTATTATTATTAACATTAGCCTCTCGCTTCTCCTAGATTACGCAATCCATTTTCTGAATTTCATTTCCCGCCAGACATCCGACTGAATATCAAATTTCAAAGTAGACGCTTGGAAATTCTTCCAGAAAAACGTGAAAGGCGGAACGAATGCTGGATAATTTTGTTTTCACAATCCTTAAAGCATGCCCTTGGGATCGGCCGCTTGTCAGACTGTTTCCTTAATACATGACTGACATGGTATTCGGATGTGATTCTTGAATTTTTCAAATCATGTCGAGCAACAACAATGTTGTTTTATTTTAATTCACGATAATAAAATTATTCGTTGACATTTAGTCTGGAATTATGTTAAATTATTCGTAAACAGATTTAAAAAATGGCTAAAGATGGCTTCAGTTTCTACAGCACATCTCCAAGGCTGGCTGAGAAAAAGAAGCATTCTTTTTATAAAAAAAAAAAATTTAATGAGCACATTTCCAAATGTCTTCATTTAGAAACCACTCAACGTCCTAATGAAGATCTCAAAACATGTCCACACCCTGTTTTCACCGAGCCAGCATTAGAGCTTTCCATTGCGGACGTTCTTAGGGTTGTGTGAATAAGAGTTTCTTTTCTACACGCTCATAATTTCAGAACATTCACGGTTAAAGCCTCAACCGGTCTCGCCTAAACCCTTCCAAACGGCCGTCCGACAATCAGTCAATCAGGACTGTAAACTGTTTCGCTATCTGGAGATTCGCACGTCATTCCATGCACGATCCGTGTTAACACGAGTCAATTAAAGTGATTGTTCCTCCTTTCCTGGTGGATGGTTGGCACAGCAACTCAACTCAACTCAGTCGCTCCTCTTCCTTCTCTTCGTGATCTTCGCCTGGTTATTTGAGATTCAGATTCAGATTCAGCGGATTGATATTAGGAAACAGGTGCATAGTTTGAATGTCGTACACTCTTTTTACTTTCCATAATTCACATTTTTAATGAAATTAATTATTAATGCTGCCCGTTGATTGAAAAAAAATCGCCAGTTTTCTTTTTTTGCTTCCAATAATAAGCAGAACGAATCACGAGATAGTGGGCTTCTAATGATTCTCAAATTTATCAACATCCTGGCATCATCATCATCATCATCACTATGACTTTATCTTCATCGTCGCTGACGGTCTTAAACCTAATTTAGCGATCTTAAAATTTATTTAAAAGAAGAAACGACCATTTTATTCAATCGAGTCGAGAGAATAAATAATTAGATTTATGAAACCCGCCCTCCCTAAACCACCGAAGGTTTTAAGGCTCCGATGGGAGACGTGCACCTACGGCCTTCTCTTCCATCGTTCCGTGCTCTTTCCCGGTGGTCTTTCGCCGTGTGCCGTGGTAGTAAAAGATGAGGAGAGAATCCTTTGGAACGAATTCACTGAAAACCAACAATTTGGACGGATGGAGAGGTGTTGACAAGAAGTGTTTGTTTTTTTTTGGCCTTTTGTTTTGGTGGTGATAATGGGGCTTTGATGATGATGACGATGACGATGACGATGACGATGACGATGATGATGATGATGATGATGATGATGATGATGATGATGATGATGATGATGATGATGATGATGGAGATGGAGGAGCATGGCGATGGTTATTCATGTCATAAACATCATTGAACATCATTATTCAAGTCTCGCTCAGTGACGTCATCGCATATATCACGTCAGCCAAAACTGATTCATCAGATTACTCGCACAATGCTCCCAGGTCATCGCCATTGTTAATGTTATTGGAATCAATCCAATCTTGTTGCATTTAAATCCGACAATCCTTTTCTAAAAAATCTTTCCTTTTAAATTTATCTAATTCCAATCAAAGGTTCTTGACGTTTTCCAGGGATCGTGTGTCATTGACAACTGCAGGCATCTTTCGAGTGGCACTTCAGCAAAGCAGGGTCAGAAGCAAGCTCTCGACACTTCTTAGATTCCGTCATCACCAGCAAACCACTGACAGCAACAGGCCTGGTGCTAGCCGATGAAGCCATTATGAATTATTGCATCGTCATGCTCCTAGCTCACACAAGCGCAGGTTTTTTACTCTTTGGCACTCCACCAACCCTCAACAACAAACTGCTGAGAAGCCAAGAAAGCAGTCTTAGATTGTATTTTGAATCAAAGACCTGGAATGGCGGCAAAACTTCCGACGACTGTCTCCCAAACACTTGCAATAATCTCTCGAATAAGTTAAATCATAGCGAAATCATCGGCGTTACAGTCATTAACAACGACATTGCAGAAAACAGCGTCCAGCCGACCTCCAAAGACCGAGTTTTCAAAAGATTTTCACCTCCTCAATCTGTAAATACGGCGACGAACACAAGTCACGCAACACAAGCCACTCATTTGTCTCGAGAATCAAAAGAGACTACCTACGATTACCTCGAAACGCTGTCGCTAGGAGACACCACTTCTACCAAGGCTACCGAAGCAGCGGTCGATTCTGCGCGTCGACAAACCCTTCCGACAATCAGCGTCTCTCTTAAAGCATCCACTAATGCAACTACTTACCCCAGAAAAACAACAATAAATTTCTACCGGTCCCAAATCCTCAATTTCTCCCGCGGTTCGAAGTCATTTACGAGCGGCATTGCAGTTGCTTCTGTTGGAAAGTTGTCGACAGAGTCGTCAGCAACGATGACAACAAGAGGCACACCGTTGACAACTAGATCTCCTCAATCTTCATTACCTAAGCTGCCCGTTGGCCGACTGTCGCCATCGCCAGAGACATCAGTATCATCCGCGTCATCGTCACCACCAACATTGACATCAACATTGCATCTTTCCAGATTTTTAATGGATGACAAATTTCTAAAGGAAAGACCAACGCATATAACGCCATCCCACAACAAAGGCCCATGGAAGCGAACATCAGAAAAACTTTTGTTCAGGCGATCCTTTCAATGCTCTTTTGCATTCCATCCGTTTCCGGGTTATTTTCCATCGCAAGCAAATAACGAACCTAGACTCACAAATAAACGCTGGCCAATGCCCTTGACCTCCTACGGCGCCAATACTTTACCCTCCTCCGTTTCTTCGGCAACAACCATAAACAAATTCGACGACAAAAGCAACGCTGTTGTCTCCAAATCTTTGAGGCAACGCAAACGAGATTATCGCGAAGACGTGGGAATGCATGAAATTACTTCCAGTACAGTGCACGACTGGGAAACGAGGAGGAAAAAAACTGATGCTCCGATGGAAGGATGGGAGATGACAAACACAGGCGCACCATTCGAACCGTCTGGATCGTCCGATCGTAATCCTGGAAAATCGATGCGAGACGCTGTTTCAGGGTATGATAAGAGGGACAAAGTCGATTATGATAATGATGTTTATGGTCGCGACGGGATCGATATTGAAAGAGTTACGATTCCAAGTAATCTTCAAAGTTCTCGATCTTCGCATCATAACCTCAACTCAAAACTTGAAACCTCCGACTTGAAATTTTCCCAACTCTCTTCAAACCTCGCAACAACTATTCTTGAATCCAACATCACGATACAAGAAGATTCAGAGGAAGAGGAGGAGGAGGAGGAGGGAGATTATCCCATCGTAACGTTTTGGTCTGTTCCTAAAAACTGGAAGAGCTATGCTTCAAAGAAAAAGGGGCAAATGTTCAGAAACTTGACCATCTTACCTCTGGGGATGCTGCTTGTTTTTCTGGTGCTGGTCATTCTGCAGTTCAGTCGGTGGTGCCTTGAAGATATCAGAGAGTCTGATGGTCCGCATCTCAACTACACATATCACTTGTCCATACTAGGTGGGAGAGATCATTCGATGCTTGACAAGAACATAGCTTCTAGGAGCCTCTGCGATGCAAATATCTATGAAATCCCAGCAAGACCTAAGCCGAATGTATACGGAAGAAATGGAAACAGAAAGCAGAAACATTTATCTCGATATCTATTAAGAGGAAATTCTGCTCCTAACGGTGCCAGCGAGGGTCTGGCCTACGGATGTCGCGGAGTGGTTGAATTGATGATGAAAAGTTCAGCCGGCATGCTCAGCAATCGAAGTCTAGCTTCGTTCGACTGCCCTTTCATGAACATCGAACAATACTCATCGTCCGCTCCTCGACTCAGCGAAACTCCGAGAGGATCCCAGCAAACTCTCGAACTTAGCTATCTACACAATAAAAAATCCAGAGTCGGTGGAGGAACTGCCCACGTAGGAGACAAGAAGTTGAGCGGGAACAAGAAACACAGCAAGAGAGTTTCGAGGTCTCTCAATAACTTCAAGTCTGAGCCTCGTCTCGCGGCAAATCAACAGCATCGCTCTACAAGACTTTCAACTCTGAAGAAGGGCTCGAGCACTGAATCGGCTTCCAATTCAAGTTTGCTGTCACTGAGCCAACAACAGCAACAAAAAAAGAAGCAACAAAAGCGCTGGCAACGACAAAATCGTTCAAAACGTCAAAACGACAACCTTTTCGAATGCTATTCGGGTCAGACTCTGGGAAGTTTACTTGTCATGCCCAGTCGTCTCGTGGTTGCTCCGATGGCAGTAGCTTCTCCTTCCGCTACCGTATCTACTCTCCTTTCGTCCAATTCTTCGAGCACGGCTATCCATCCATCGGTTTGTCTTGCCACAAAGCAAAATCCTGACATTTATGTCAGGACACGGCATCATTCTTCTCCGGCTTCCTCAAATTCCATCAGAGCTTTAAGAATAATTCCATCTGAAAACATCCATGTGAACGAAAGCCAATTTACTAAAACATCTGCGAACACGGCCAAGCGCTTGCAAAAGCAGCACTACTTGGACTTTGAATTAAAAGAGGGCGATTCGACGTATAAGTTGCTAGAATCAGACTATGAGAGCCTAGTCGAACTACAGGAACCAAAGACTTGCATCCAGAGAAGATTTACCGAAGAGAATGAATCTCGACAGACACTTAGTCAAAAGCCTGAGGTCACAATCGAACCAGTAAATCGTGAATTGTCGATAAACAACTACATTTTGCGAGATGAAATTAGAGTAGATTTAAAATCCGAAGATTACAAATCGAGTCAGACCGAATTCAGACAGTCATTCAGACAGAAGTCAGACAGCATTCGTCCTATGACAAACTGGAGGCTTCCCTTGTCCTTAAGTGATTCATCCTCTGTCGGAAAGCACCCATCATGTCCAGATGAATCTCTAAGCTCCAGTGCTTTCCAATCGTGCAAAAACCTACCCAGGAGATCGAAAACAATGACTGGTGAGTCATGACTCGGGTTGTTAAAAATTCAGTAACAGGTGCATAGTGCGGCCTGAACAGTGGTCCCCTATACCGAACCTCCCCTAGCATTACGAACACGAGGATCAAGAGGGATTAAATGCAATGCGTCGAATTTGAATTTTTCGTTCGGCATTTTCTACCTCTTTTGAATTTTGTTGGAACTCGCGTGTCGTCCATTTTGTACAGAAAAATCCCGAGGACCATAAATTGAAGCGACCACCTCCAGCCATCGTCGAAGTATTCGATATCATCCAAATAGCGTGAAAATGACATTTCATTTTACCGCCATCAAAATGTTGTCCAATTATGGCTTCTATAACCATCGTTACATCGGAACCAGCATCATCGTCGTCGCATAGATGTACTGTAATTTATTGTAAAGATAATGAAAATTATCGCCACGATTAATAATATTCATGGTTAGGTCGATTGCTGTTTACCGTAGGTGGCTTGTACCGTTTTGTAAAAAAAAAAGTCAAAGCGACGGAAGAATCCTCATCCACAGTCTTATATCGATCCGAAGATCTAGAATCTCGCAAGGCGATGAAGTCTCCACTTTCTGGGCGTCTTTCACATTCTGTCACCATCCGATAAATAAAATATAAATAATTTAAATATTTAGTTTATAACAATATCGATAAAGTTAGTAAACTTGTCGACGAGAAACTAAAAGACAAAACACTTGTGAAACAGTCAAGAAACGGGGAGGTAGATTTATTGCTAAACCACTAAAAACTTCCAGATCACGAAAGTGGCTGGATTTTTCAACGTTCCAACGTTTCCAAAGACAAGGCAAAGTACTTTTCAAATGGAGACATCAAAATAAGTTTGCATTGCTACTGGATGCTTATCTGGCTATGATTATTATGACATTAAAGTGACATTTTGTCAAAAGTGGAAAGAATACAAAAACATAAAAGTTAAGGAGATATAAAAATCCTCTTCTCCAACATCACAATTTTCTTGAAATTAAAACCGATTTGAGAGATTCGAGGATAAAATACCATGTATTGTTTACAGCAAATCATGTTTGATGTAGGCAATTCCTTCCACAATCTTTGATTCAGGGTCTGAAAATTCGTTGTAATACTCTGTTCCTAGAACCGTTTTGTTTCCAAAAGTCGTTCGGGGAAGATCATTTGTCATTCCACTGGTCTTGGTTCCAAACACTGTTTTTGAATCTGAGAGAAACAATTTAAATACTTTTATAAATTCTTTAACATTAGATTGTGTAAATTTGGTGAAGCCATATTAAATAGTAAGGATATTATCATTTCATCAATAGATTATTTACAAAAGCAATTCAACAGCTCTTCACTCTTAACCTTCTTTAGGATCTTGGTCCATATATTCAGGATTGAACACAAATAAGGCAGTTGGCTCCTTCTGTTGACCTGCACAAATAATGGCATCATTGCATCATTAAACGAGTAATATCTTCTGCAAAGTGGCTCATGCTAAAAACTGAGCTACTGGTGTAACTTCACATTCTATTACACTACATCAATTTATGACAACTTAACACTACTTTATTTTTACAATATTTTACTCGAGCAGATCAAGGAATATAAAGTTGTAAAATAGAAACAATACTTACTTTTTGAATTGGGTTCTAAATAACCTTCAGTGTCGATGTTTGGTTGGAGTTTCTCAAAGTTTTTATACTTCTCGCTGTCGTAGAATTTCTGTGACTCCAAAAATTCCTTTTCATCGGTTATCGAGGATTTGTGCTGAAATGCAAAATCGTTTTTGTTTATTGAATAATGACATTATAAAGGATTGGTGGAATCTAAAGGCAAGCTTAAAGCTACCTTTTTAGTGTCAAGTTCATTGGGATAGCACAAATATCTATCACTAGATTTGCTTGATCTGTTTTCCTCCAGAGCTGCAGAAGCTGCCACCAAATGGCTTAACGTTCCATCTGTAGACCCTGAAGAGTGGGAAGATGGTTGATGTTCCAGGGAAGGTCTGAACGATGCTTGAGAGCTGTTGATGTACTCTGGGGATGTTTGGAAATTTGTTTCTTCCTCTTCTGCGACCTGAAGGTAGCAAAGAATAGTGATTAAGATATTTTTATTTAATACCCTAGCTATTTTACACAGTGCATATCAATTTAGTTTGTTTGAATTTCAAGAATTTGTTTACTTGCGGTTATTTGTTAACAATATTATCAATTAAATCTGGTTTAATATACTCAGAGTTGAGAAAAATTCCCTTTAAAAAGTATATATTTTTTTTTAACCCCAAACCTTACTTTAGCAAGGAATGAAGGTTTCTTCTTAGAGGAAAGCCTTTTTGGGAATGTGAAGATTGGATCAAGGTAATCTTCTCCACAGACAAAATCTTCTGAATCACTAAGTCTCACTTGTCGAAGAAGTTCTGAACGTTGATCCTCAATGAAATCACTTGGGATTCTCTGTCTGTCACCCTGTCGACAGTTTTTATTTTATTGCATTACTTAATTAATAATAATAATAATAATAACAATAACAATAACAATAACAATAACAATAACAATAACAATAACAATAACAATAATAATAATAATAATAATAATAATAATAATAATAATAATAATNCAATAACAATAACAATAACAATAACAATAACAATAACAATAACAATAACAATAACAATAACAATAACAATAATAATAATAATAATAATAATAATAATAACAATATTGCATTACTTCAGCAATAAAAATAATGATAAAATAACAATAACAACATTTAATACTAATAATTCTACTAAGAATATTCAAATTAGTATGAGTTCTTGCTTTCTCAAAAAGGGGTCAGGTTAGGAAAGCATAGTCAAAAATACAAAAACGTGTTTAGATTTTTGTTAATTTTAAGGTCTTAATGTTAATGTCAAAAACGTCTAAGATTTCAATAAGAAGTGTAAAAGTACTGAAACATGAAGAATGGAGGTGCAAAAATGCAACCAATACCAACTGGAATAATAAGATAACGCTTAGAATCCTGGGACATGGCATCGAATCGCATCTCCAGCTCAAGAAAGGTGGGTCTACAAGCAACATCAACTTCCCAGCCTGGATGATCAAATCAACATTCAATTATAAAATCACAGGTCACAGAATTCAAGCCTATCCAACCAATAGCAAAAGCTTTTAAAATGGAATATCTGGAATGCAAATGTGATACATATTTTTACTGACATTTGAATAAAATCATGTAGACATCAATGGTGCAAATGGATGGCTGGGGAAGTCTTTCTCCATTTTCCAGATGGGCTGCCACATCCAATGCGCTTATGTCCTCATAAGGTCTCTTTCCATAGGTGTATAATTCCCACAGTGTGACTCCTGGGAAGCCAAACGAATTTATTCATGAAAATTAATACAATTGCAATATTTAATTTCAGAATATATTCACATTTATTCCGATATCAATAATAGCAATAATAATTTTTAAGAATGGTCACGTCAGCATGGCCTTTTAAGCACTTATAACATTCATATACATTTAATAATTAACTTAAATATTATTTTATACGTCATAAATTGTGAGTAGGTAATACAACATCCAATAGTAAATTACCATAGCTCCAGACATCACTTTTGTGAGTGAATATTCTGTGCTGTATTGATTCCAGGGCAAGCCATTTTACAGGCACCTGATGTGATTTGATGATGTTAGAACATTAAAACAGAATTCTGAAAAAGTAAATGGCCATCTACAATTTCAATTACCTTTCCTCCAGTGGACAAAAAACTGTCTTCTTTGGTGAGAAGTTTGGCAAGACCAAAGTCAGTTATCTTTACCTGATTGATATCTCGAACTGGATGAAAAATGCACTCATTTTGATATTATTTCAGGCAATAATCCAAATAAATGTAATTTAAGTATCAAAATTGTTACCCAAAATGTTTCTTGCTGCCAGGTCCCTATGAACAATCCCTTTCTGTTCCAAGTAATTCATGCCCTAAAATATGTGACAATATATTTCATAATAGATACACATGCTTCATCATTTTCCCATATTGTCCTTATTCTTATTTCTTCTTTCTCACTTACCCTGGCAATCTGGGTAGACCACTTGAGCATGGTATGGCTACCAATGGACGATCCTCTCTTGTGCACATAGTCCAGAAGTGATCCATGTACCACCAGGGGCGTGATAAGCATCATTTGTCTGCTTAGACACACAGCAAGAATCCTTATGCAACACTGATGGTTCACTGAGGCCATGACTCTTGCTTCTTCGAGAAGCTCCTTATGTTGGGCACTTGAGGAACCTTTTGGAAGAAATAATGTGGTCAAGATCTCCCAGGTAATTAAATTAATGTTAATGACAACAATAATTATTCTACAGTTACCTTCTGTGAGAACTTTGATTGCCACAGCCACCTTAATGTTTTCATCTTCAGGCCTCCAAATGCCCTGTCGGTTAAAGATTAATATGGATGATTTAAAACAAACTCACTAATTGAACATAAAATATTACCACAAATGGTGTGACCAAATGTTCTAATGATTTGTACATCATAGCCAATTATATAACAATTTTAACTATAACTCGCTACAGTAAATTACCCTGTAGACAGTTCCGAAAGCTCCAGAACCAATCGTTTCTCCTCTTTCCAACTCTAACTCCTTGATCAGTCGTATGGAGGCAAGATCAGGTCGTACGTTGGTTGGCGTGACAATCTTTAATTGGTTGTTAATGGCAATTACATTGTTATTATAACAAAAAGGATTTTGTAAATTGATTTCATTAATTATAATTATTGCTAATAAGTCTTATTAAGATTACATTTATGCATAGCATAAAAAGAAATCTCGTAAGACCAAGAATCAAAACGTAGAAAACCAAGTAATTTGAGTTATTACCTCCTCCATAGCATATGCCTCCATCGATTTCATGTGTGCCTCTAGTTTGGCTTTGTTTGTTTCAGCCTTTGCCCTTTGGATCCTCATAATAGCAACAATGACAACCACAACTACCAATAAACCCAGTCCTCCAACAACTAATATCCCTGTCATCATCTTGGGGTTCTTAGTTCTGGATAAGTGAAAATTCAGTATAAAAGTCTTATAAATTTGCAACTATTACATTCCACTTTCTTGTTTAGTGCTCTTTGTGCCATTTGTTCCAGCAATGTTCAACTAACTCACATGGCAGATAAAGAGTAGTCATGCTGAGGAAAAATTTGACATGCCCTCTGTACAATCACTTTCTCCAGGAACTCTTCTGTTGGTGTCATACCAGAAGGGCAGCTGGAGTTGCAATAAAACTGAAAAATTAAAATTATATTATTATTATCATTATATAAATATTTTTTTAACTTTGTAATTGCGTTTAAACAAATTTTAAGTTTAGCTTCAACAGTAGTTATTATATCCTTAGCACAATTAGTTGAGCTTTCAGTCACAGGTTGATATAAAAAAAAGGTCATCCTAGCTAGCAATGTTAGTCCAGGATTACACAATATTGTGATTACATTTTGTTTGTGAGGCAATTTCAAAAGCTCCGTTTCATTTTGCTCTTTCTCCAAATATATTTTGACGTTCCTGAAATTAAATGTAAGTATTTAGTAATGAATTTCTTAATTAAGTTAATGGAATAATAAAACTTAATTTGCGAACAATAAAGTTGACGAAATAACTAAAACTCACTTGCAAGCATGACAAGTATCACGTCTGGGACCGTAGCATGTATCACATTCAGGATGGCATTCCTGGCAAGCACCTTTGGGATCAACATAGTATCCTGATGGGCAATTCCACTGGCAGACTTTTCCAAATCTCACGCGTAAACAATCACAGACATCAGTTGAGGTCCCCCTGCCACGGCAAGATCTGCATGCTCGATCACAGGCCAAACAACTTTTCTGAAAAATTGAAAAATCGCCTAACTGTATTACGCTGTCGATAAATCATTTATTTCTATTTATTTAAAACTGGCCTAAACGTAAACTGCGTGCTTAATTATTTTAGTCAGACTTTTACGAAAATTGTCTGAATCCAAACAGTATTATTGCTTTACAATACATTTAAATTTCATACTTGAAAAACATTTCATCATACATACTACTGTATCTGAAATCCCCATTCCATTTGCATCGGATACATTCAGGACCTTATTTTCCACGTAAAATCCATTACCACACGCAATCACTCCGCGTTGTAGACATCTTTTATTTTTCCAGTTAAGAAGGTGACAGTTGTTACAGCCACCTTTTTTAAGCTCATTGGATGAACCTGAGCATCCATTCTTGCAGAACGAGTGACATGGCAAACATGATTTGTTAACAGGAAGGAGGTAGTGCCCAAAGGAGCACTTTTCTACGCACATGGTGCCTTCCTTCAGATTTTTGCAAATTGTGCAGTTTTCTGGACCCTGAGGTTTCATAAAAATTATAGCCATTTTAGTCTATAGATAATTATTGTCTTAGCTGTTACAAATGGATATGTTCAATCACTGTAAGACATACAAATATAAATAATATGATCAGATTACTATTTTTCTTTCAATTACCAGCTTACCTCTCCTGAGCAGCCATGACACTCGGAATGACATTTTTTGCATAGTTTATTCCCGGCATCGAAGCTGATGTTCAAGTCACAGAATGGAACACACTTTCCTGATTTAATAAATGAATTTGCTAAGATAGTATTATTTATAAGTAATAATGAGAATTATCTCAATCCATTAGAATGACAATCACGAGAAATGCATTTCTTATTATGAACCATAACAAAGCAAATAGAAAGGTTAGAAAAGTGTAATGGCCATTTTAAGTTTTATATTTATTAACTGTTAAACTAGTAGAGAGCTTGATTATTTTCTTTACCTTCGAACTGGAAATGCTTGCAGAATCTGCACAATCCATTTCCTGGGCCCCAACATCCACCTTCGCATTCCTTGTCACAAACCTTGTTTTCCTTCCCTGGATGAATTTGAATGAACTCAGGCATATTATAAAATAAATATTAAGGCATGGATACATGATGTTATTCACATTTTGTTATCCAAGGTGCCACATACTATTTTTAAAAAGCGCAAATTAATAGAAATAACTAAAGATCTCTCAGCTATATTAATGACATTGGCATTGGTAGACTGCCAATTTATAAACTAATATTAGAAATTAAACAAGATTAATCAAGTAATAATTATAAATTACGATAAATAATTATTTGTTAAAAATTTATTACATAATATTTATTATATTAATAATAAAGATAACAATATAGATTGGAAAAATTTACATACGGCACTCTTCGGGATCTCTGTTATGTTGGACTATCACGTTGCTATTAAAATACAAGTTACGCTAAGTATAATTAATATTATTATAATCAATAATAGGTGGTGCAACAAATTGTCAAATAATAACAATAATAAT
>MPNW01000059.1:111239-147336 GCA_011800805.1 Hirudo medicinalis
ATTGTTTATTGTGAAATGTCTTACAAGTCCCAACGATGAACGTAGAACTTGACTATGCTGACGACTGAAGTTACCTGATCAAAGGATTAATAAATAATATTTGCTTGGCAAATAGCGTTTTTCGTACATTCGATCATTCTACGATCCCTATTATGTTCTCGGACCAGAAGATTCTCACAATCAGTTAGCCATAATATTTACGACAAAAGGGCTTTCGTCCAGCTTTAATGATGTATTCGCCGCATTCCATAAAGCTCATCTTCAAGAGTTTCTATGCCAATATAACAAATTGTAGGAAGATAAAAATCAGTTTCATAAAATAACTCGTCCCAGGCTTAAGGATGCAAATGGCAAAGTTTTCCTCGCCAACAGGATGCAATTAAACAAAGACATTATGGCATCAGGGTGCTGTTGACGTTAGTCCCACCAACTGCGTCCTTAGCGTCAATCGCATCAATCTTAATTGTTCGATGTAATTACTAGCTCTTTAACCAATTTAATAGCGTTGTGAATATTTATTAATCATTCGCGATATTTCTCAGAAAATTCATTTTTGATTGTTGGTTGAAACCTCGATTACTTGAAGCACAAGTTAGAAGTACAATTACATCTGCTCTTTGTCGAAGAAATGTACAATTCAAAGTGTATTTCAGCAATTTATTAATCTCCAATAAGCCTAATAATTCCTAAAAGTAATTTAATTAAAGCCAGTGCATAAATGAATACATTAAGTGCTTAAAAACAAATAAGTCAAATCTAAAAATGTTTATTATTTATAATCTTTATATTTGCTTTATTTATGCCTGTTATTCATGTGAACGTAAATTTTATGATGTACATCGAATGAAGTCATGAAGGATCCGAAGTTTGTACAAAATGTACGTTGAATTGAAACGTACTCGATAATTGGAGGCCCAGACAAGCAGCACTACAGACATGGATGTATAAGTGCTTAGACGAGTTTTTTTTTTAATTATTTTATTGGCGCGAAACATAAATAAATAGCAGCATTTTAAGTTCTGAAATGGAGAATATAATACTCTCAACAACCTTCATCCCTCCCTTCAACTGCAGTGTATGCCCGCTTCTTCCATAACTACATCTAAACTACCCTATTAAACCTAATACGTTACATGAAGGATTGAAAAATCAAAACATAGTGCTGTTGCCTCAAAATAAGTCTAAACTAGGTCTTAAAATCACAAGCTAAACCACATGACCTCGGAAATTTGGTAAATTGTGAGTGCCTTAGAACAATTTATCAGGAGGAAAATACCAAAAATACTTTTACTTGAAAGAAGGTCAAAATGGGAAAACAAGTCATAAGTAATGAACAAGGTCATAAACAAGCCAAATTTTTCAAGGATTCCATCATCACCAAAAACGATGAAAAATGTTCCTACATTTCAAAGGAGATGTCTCAGAGAATGTTATATTGGCTGGATCAATTTTTAAAGTCCACAGATTCCCTAGTCAGATTAATAACAAATAACACCACAACCCTGCCAAGGGTTCATGTTGATACATTTGAACTAGCATCGAATATGTGACGTAGAGTCGAGCATCACCGTGCCAACTCTCCCATGTCATGGGTTGAAGATACAGCTGCTGAGCTCCGCCTTGAAACTGCCAACCAACCAAATTCCAATGCATTAAAAAAATCACANCGAATATGTGACGTAGAGTCGAGCATCACCGTGCCAACTCTCCCATGTCATGGGTTGAAGATACAGCTGCTGAGCTCCGCCTTGAAACTGCCAACCAACCAAATTCCAATGCATTAAAAAAATCACAGCAAACGACCAACGCTGACACGATTTTGCTCCAAAATTGGCAAAAAATCGCAATAATTGCATTGTGACAATTTGAAAACAAGTGAAGCAATACGAAGTCAAGATGTGAAGGCTGGGTTGGCTATCAACTAAAAATTGCAGAAGCACTTCACCGATCGGCCACAATTAACAAACGGTGATTAATTAATCATAAATAACAAATATTAGCTTTTTTCTCCGTGGGCATTGGTCCTAAAATGAGAAGAAAGTACCTCTTAGCGAATAGAAAACATTGAAAAAAATAAAGTTGCATAAACGAAAGTAATAACAGAGTCAGAGCATCATTTTGTGATCCGAAAAGTGCACAAACTCCCTGAGGGAATGAGTTCCAACAGAATAATCAGTTAGTTAGTAGTTCTTTTGGTGAACAACAAATGAGGAAATGCAAACTTAAGGGAGCCACATCGGGTAAGATGAAGGTCGCAATATATTATGTCCATTAGACTAGCCTGCATCCAGCACAATACAATGAAACTGTCAGTTCTACATCAAAACAATCATGTGAGTGGATTTTATTAACAATGATTAGTTGCTCCTTTCAAATAATACTGTGCATCATTCGTCATGGCCACATGTTGTAGATGGCACACAGAAGAAATTAGATCATCCTTTGCTGGCGAAGACGACGACAACGCTCGGCGAAGCAAAAGCATCTGTCAAAACTAAAAGAAAGAGACAATCATATCCTGGCACTTCTTTGTTGCAAGACCTAAAATCAAAATAAATTATTAAATGCTAAGTTTAAACAGTTCTGATACTTCCTCCATCCAATCACAAGTGACAACATAGGATCTCCTAACTAGCAACTGCTTCATTGCCATGTAATAAATGTTACAGAAAGATGGTAACTAATCAACTACTGAACAAATTACATGATTGGAACAATAAATCAACTTGTCAATTATTAAACCAATAATTAATTAGGAAAAAAAGGTGACGACCCTTCCCCTGTCCGTTGACTGCGGATCTGGATTGAAGCCATTCATTGTCCTACATTCTTTGGAGACCACACAGAGGAACTCTGCCCTGTCCTCCATTCCATACTTGTATGAAGACCCAAGGTTGATTAACTGAATAAATTATTATGATTAAATCGTAATAATGATTTAATAAATAATTATGATTTAAAAATAAATTATAATAATTTATGATTTGCATGACGTAACACCACTTCTCCGAATGTACTTGCCCATTTGGATTCATTTCAAAATGTCTGACAACAGTAAGCAAATGCTAAACATCAAACATGGACAAACAACAGCCATCAAATTCGGCCATAATTATCATCTCATTAGATAGATTTATTAGGATGCTCCACGTTTATGGCAAAACCTGGAGGCAAGCGTGGAATGGATGCACATTTCTCCGAATGCAAACTACGGCATTGTACAGATCAAAATAATCCTTTTGTCATCACCAATTGCTAATCACCTGTTCAAACTTCCAGCCATCTGAGATGTTGGAAACCATCTGCGCCAGTTCCTCCTCTGACCATTGCAACACCCGGTACACATTCTTTCCATGGCTCTGACAAACAAGCAACAATGATTGACTATAGAAATATAACAACAACAATAATAATAATAATAACAATAATGTGTAAAATATTGATAAAATATTTCACCACCAAATGAATCGAGGGCAACTATGCAACAAGCCATCACTGACTTATACCACCATCATCATCACCATTTATCCAAATACCATTCACATAATTTGAATGTACTTTGAGCAACAAAACAAAGCAACCATGTGCACATGGTTTCCATATCATACCACTTCACCAAATCAAATCACTCACTTGGATTTGTTTGTTCTTCCTCTCTGCAATCCTTTCCTTTACCAGATCGATGAGTTCCACCACATTGTAGAACTCTGCCTCCTCCAGAACACCTGGACTCAAATTGGAATGAAACTCCAGTAAACATGTGGTAATAATAATCATCATCAGCATCACGTTCCTTGTACAATGTTGAATTGTTGCTGACATTCAACAACTTTGAAGAAGTGATAACAATCATCACTCACTTAGTGGAGTGCTCTGAACATTTGATAAGGTTCAACATCAACAAATGCAATCATCATCAAACTCTTTCAAATTCAAATGGTGAAGTAGAGAAGTTATTAGAAGATCTCATCAGCACTAAAACTGCACGCAGTCAAATTATTTACCCTCTTCTACGAGGTCCTTGTTGATGATTAACTTGCCATGTCTGAGAAAACTGAGCACCGGTGCAAAATACTCCGGATCTCGATCGATCAAGTAGGCACCTGTCTCATCCTTTGCAATGGTTTAAGATTTTAAAGCTTTGAAGTTACATTCCAATCAACATAAGATCACATCTTGTACAAATATATTTACTTACAAATGGCAAGACTTAATCACAGGTCAATTACATTACAATTGTACTAACAATTAATTAAAATTACATGTTATTAACCATAATTATGCAAAAAATTGAAATGTTAGTGAAAATGGAATTTTAAAATGGCAAAGCAGACTATATCTCACATGTCTGGCTAGCTCAACCTATTAAACATTGTAATAACGAGCAATAAAATCCGACATAATTCATGGAAGTTTGGTCTTAAAAAAAAACAAATACTGGGCGCATTTAGATGTCAGAAACCTTATCAGTTTCCAGGTTTGGATCGTCCTGGCATAGGCGAAACAAAAATGACTGAGGATCCTTGCAGAGAGTAGTCCTTGTAGTCACAAAGATCTTTCCCCCAACATTTAACCTGACCCAATTTTTGTTACAATTGCTAGCATTTTGCTGACATATTTTGCACATATCAGTATTCCGGGCCAAATCAATACCAGTGGCACAAAAACTCCCTAGGCCCCGCCCCGAGTCGTATTCCATACTGAATGCGGCAGAAAAACAAGCAAATCTCTAATCAATGTTCTTTGCTGCCCACGTGCTACTTGTTAGCGTAATTTATTATTGTAAAGTTAATGTAATTAACTTATATATATGTCTATACATATTGACAAAATATTTTTTATAATGGTAATAAAAATGAGATAACTTGATAAGTAAATTAAGGATCTTTTTATTTAACCAGGACTCAAAACGTAAACAAAATCGGATAGGGTTGTTTACGAAGACATTACTGACTTATAAAATAGATTTTCTGCACGTTTCGAAGACTTAAAAGGTTTGCATTTTAACTTTTTACATATATTTTTGAAATATCTCACTTGGCATCAGTTATTTACGGAGAAAAATGTTTTAAGCTTTAAAAGTACTTAATCCTTGCAAAAAATCCCTGCTTCTTAAACGAAAAGTGTTTATTAAATGTTTTATTTTATTTTAGATTATGCCACTTCCTCCATTACTTCTAGCGAAATTAGCCAAGAAAGGCCTCCTCAAGAAGGTTCTCCCTGATAAAGGTAGACCACTAAACAATTTAAAATTTCTACTTGTTTCTACTTCTAAAATTTCTACTTCTAAAAATTATTACTTGTAATGTTCTAAAATATATATCTATGTTTTAAAATGTTTCTAAAATATATGTTTATGATTTAGATCAAGAAGAGGAAGTGTTTGCAGAGAATTATGATGAGCCATCCCAGTCAGCAACAGTGAAGGCCTTCAGTGACTTTCAAAGCCCTCCTAATGCCACAGTACAATCAGAAGAAGTGTGGCCTGAAAATGAAGAATTGATTGGCAGTCAAGTGATCTACCAGATAAGTGCTTGTCCCAACATTATCAATCGTTATCACAAATGCTCCGACTACTGTTCTAAGAAATGGGGCTGCAAAAAGTTTAGGCCTGACCAAAAAATGATTGATAAGAAGGAGAAACTCTTGGCCAAATACCCCATTCCTGATGGATGGATGGAGGTTGGAGACCCAAACACCAGTCGCTATTATTACTGGAACATGCAGACAGATGAAGTATCCTGGCTGCCTCCAAGTCACCCAAAAGCCAATGTTTCTCTTTCCGCTGAGAGACTCAAAGAACTGAACAATCCAAAAGCAGGAAAGAGGCCGGTCAAGGCTAGAAAGAGTTCCCAAGGAGAATCGGATGACTCAAAAAGCGACCAATCCGACAACGAGGTAACTATTATATTAGAATGTGATAATGAATAACCATATGCATGACTTCGATCAATTGCTCGTATCTTATAACCAGCAGCTCTTCAGCGATTGAGTCATGCTTGATTTGTGTGCATGATGTAACGACATATTTTTCATCCATATCATTGCTAAATTACATTTTACTTATTTTTCAGGTCCAGGAAAGAAAACAGCCCAGCAAGAAAAAAAGTAAGTCAAGCGTTTCATCACATAATTCTATTTTTTTTTTATAATTGGTGCTTTGGTATAATTTGTTTATTGCTTTAGAACGAACAATGGAGGAACTTGACCCAATGGATCCTGCTGCTTACTCGGACGTACCTAGGGGCTCATGGACCACGGGTTTGGATCTGAGAGGAACAGCCAAGACTGGAGTTGATGTCACAGCATCTGGACCACTTTTCCAGCAGAGGCCTTATCCAAGCCCTGGAGCAGTGCTTCGTCTCAACAAGACATCAACAAAGGACAAGAACTGAGTTTAAGAGATGATGGTAGCAAGAGTCAACTTTACCCACTTTGCGATGCCATATAGGAGACACTTATTGTTAGAGTTACAAATAAATTAACTTATCCATGCAAATAACAAGGTTTTTTTAATATGAGTAGAACAATGCTTGCTTGACAATCTTCAAATGTTTCTAATAATTTAAAAATAATTAAGAAACATCACTGAGAACATTTATTGGCAAGTACTTAAAGTATCTGACAACAAAGTGGACAGCCTCGACATGTAATCAGACACTGCAGCAGTCTTTTCCGTCACAAAATTAGAATCGTGAAGTTCTTAGTTGCCAGTTATCATTGCATGACATTAAGCCTCGATCATTCATTTGGCTGGCATTTGACATCTTCAATTGTGAACTTCAAGTAACCTAGAGCTCTTTGGCACCCGTTAATGGAAATGTTCATTACAGAAGAAATTTATTAGACTGTTATGGTTTTTTGATTGGTTGTACAGGGTGGAGTAGAAGGGCTCGTTTCCTCGGTTGCCGGGAAGCTGGTCATGTTTCGTCTTGTTCCCTGAATAAATGCCATGCCGTGAACTCTCATGTGAATTTTGAGTTCAACCTGACTGTCAAAGAGTTTATAACAAACTTGACATTCGTTCTGCAATGACAGCTCCTGGCCTTCTCCTGAGGAAATTGAAGATAATCCAGGATTGGATAGTGATAAATCTGCAATTTGTGATCTTAGTCCTTGCCTCTTATTGGGCAAATGATCACTTGATATTTCCACTGGGAAGAATGTTGTTCTGGGAGAGTTGGTCAAACTATTATGGATGTCTTCATGGTGAAGAGAAGCCAGTTTTGCCAGCTTGTCAGCTGGGAGGTCATCCTGGAAAGAACTAAGAGATGAAGAAGAGTCAGCTAAACTTTGCTGCTTAGCTCTAAAGGATTCAAATAACTGTAATTCAGATTCATACGAATTCCCGTCAGGAATTCTATGGACCAATTTCAGGTGTCTGAATAATGCCACCCTCACCACAAACATCGAACCACATTCAGGACACTGGAAACTCTTGTGGTTAGCCATAATCTTGTTGCCAAGAAGTTCCAGTTCGTGGCTTATTATATGCTCCCAAAAAGTAGACTGATCAAGATCCGTGTGATCGCAGTACGAGCAGGCATAAACGCTTTCAGAGGAGCCAAATATTTTCCTCGATCTGACACCACTGGGATCTCTCAGCGATTCATCTTCAGCTTCCACGTGTACATTATCAAGAGGGACGTTTCCAAATCCTTCAGATGTTGGAGATGTTGAAAAGGGTTCTGAAGCACATTTCCCATCTGAAGATAGTTCGCCTTCTTTTACTTCTGGACTTGTGAAGCCAAATTGTTGGGATGATTCTGGCTTGCAAGTTGCTTCAAGAGAAGTGTACTGACCAGCTTTGTTGCGTATGATTTTGTGTCTCACCCTCAGATGTTTAAGAAGGTGACGGATCGAAGCAAAGACCTTCTTGTTAGGTTCTGCACAGTAAGAGCAAGCATAAGTTTCTGGTTTGACCAGATGCAACCCAATGTGGCGAGCATCAACATGGTGTTGCAGCTTCTCTGATGATCTGAAACTCATGCAACAGAGTTGACATGAATACCACTTCTTGTCCTTAGCATCATGGCTATCCTCCAGAGAATCCTGCTCCTGCAGTAGCTGTGGTAAAATCTAAAAAAGAGTTATGATGACTTTAATCAAAAGCCTTGCAATTTAAATGTCTAACACAAAAAAAACTTCTAAAACTTTGCTAGTCCATGACATGAAACTCACCTTGTAGTTCTTTGTGGTATTTTGTGAATTGCCTGGCAGAACTGGGTTGGCAGAAGAACAATCTGCAGAGTCATATCCATTTACCACCTCCTCTTTTATTCTCTTCACAGCAGATTCATCTGACTTAGTGTCTTCAAGTTGATTGCCTAGAGAGACTTCTGCTGGCAAACTTACTTCACAGTCCTCAGCAGTGTCCAATGGAATCTCATTATGGGTGACAGTTGTAACTGAATGGGTTACTCCAGAAGTAGCCAGTGACACTCTGATAATGTTGTTTTCATCTGTATCAATCAATTTCTTTTTCTTTGACTTGCTCTGCTCCAAGAATCTGTGTTTCTGTTGATGCCTGTGGAATGCATCCCTGTTGAGAAAGATTTCATTGCATCTTGAGCATTCCCATCTCTGAGGCACTGCCTCTGGCGTTTCATTGGCAACCTCATTTGAACGAACGACATCTTCAAGGCTAATACATCCATCTGAGATTTTTCGTTTAATACCACCCGAGCTAGATGGTGTAAGTGGAATTTCTTTTGTTGGCTCCTGGGGCATAAATGTGGTATTCCCATAAAAAGCTGAAACAGACTCACCAGCAATGGTAGGGTCGATCAATCGAAGAGATGGCATTTCTCTGCGTTTCAACGGATAAAGATTGGATGGACTCACAAGTTCTCTACGTCCAATTAGAGGAAGGTCGGGTAATTCAGATTTGTTCAGCTCATTCAAGAACATGTCCTTGAAGTTTGGGTGCTCGGTCAAGATGTGGTTGCATCTCTCCTCTCGGGTAGGATAGGTCAAGGTGCATAGCTTGCAGACAAAGCCATTCACTTTCATGCCAAGATGTCCTGAGCTTCTCAAGTGCTTCTCCAGTTCAGCACGATAGACAAAGTTTTTGTTGCACTCACTGCAACTGAAAAAGTATATTTTTCTTATTAATTATAGCAGTAAGACTAATAAACTATAATGTTTCAATATTATCTCACTATAACTGGAGCAAATTCAATTGATATTACCTGAAAAAATAGCTCTTTGACTTGCTTTCAACTTCATGACCAGACAGATGCAATTCAAAAGATGAACTAAGGATATCCTCACAAACAGGGCATCTGCTGACCAGCTGGATATCACTATCAAGGAGAACAGCTCCGTGATGGAGCAGGGAATGTTTGTGAAGTGATGTGGCATCTTTAAAGTTCTCTGTACACTGAGAGCATTTCAGCAAGGAAGATTTATGTGCTTTTGAGATGTGAGCATCAAGAGACTGAAATTAAAATCATTGCAGAGTTCATCAGCAAATTTATGAATGACTGCCTTACAAATAAAAATGTGGTAATTACTATAAATTGGGGCTGGAATTTTTAACGATCAATTAATCATGTAGTAATAGTGTCATGTAGTTGTATTGCCACTGTTATCGTCATTGGCAGAGCACGTGACTGTAAATGATGATGATCCATACTACCAGTCTATGTAGTACTACATAGCCAAAATCAAGGCATCCTCTGTTCATGACTTCAGAGAAGTTGTGACATGACAAGCATTGAAATATTATAGACTGCATGACCCACAATATAAAATCTTAAAGTGTTTGTCAGGCGATTCAAAAGAACAACCTTGGTCACTTATTGAACAACAAATAGCAGTTAATAATACTAACAGTCTCTGTGAATCAATATGCAAACCTAGTGAAAAGGGTAAAAAGCTGATGGATTCAGACTCACAAGATGGCGAAAGTACTTCTGATGAACTGCAACATTATAAAATGGAGAATGGTGGAAGCCCAATGAACAAAGATATTCTAACTTATCATTATTTGCCAAGACTGTGTTGCATACCAGCTACCTCAGTTCCGTGTGAACAATTATTATTTAGCTCTGCTGGTTACATTGTTAAGTCATGCTCATCACTTGAACCAAGTGCTTTTGTGTGTTTGCATAGTTGGTTATATTTGGTGACATTTGAGAGGGAAAACACTGAATTTTAGTTGATAAATTTGTGAACTACAGTTTTTGTGTTTTAATCAAAATTAACCGTTAATTTTCCACAAGTTAATTCTCACTATTAAACGAAATAATCGTTCCCAGCCCTATTATAAATGCTATAACTATCAGAAACTTTTGTTTCAGGGAATGCAACTTTATTACAGCAATTATTAGGACTCACTTCAGAAAAGGCACCTGAATCCTGAGGAATGAAGTGGCAAAATCGACAACCCCTGACATTTGTTCTCCTGCAACCATGGTAGCAAACTTTGTAAGCATGTTCCTTCATGACCTCAAATGTGGAAAAAGTCAGGCCACACTCAGGGCAGACAAATGGCTCTCTGGATTCATGCAACCTAGAGTGAGCCTTGAAGGAACAAGTGTTTGGGAGGATGATTGAGCATTCCAAGCATTTATGAAAAGAATGATGTGGAGCAACTGAATGAGGCAGATCGTGACCTACATTCTTTTCAGAATTTATTGACTTAATGGCTCCTCTGCTCCAACTCTGAAAATGCTGCTTGATTCTCAGAGGAAGTCTAAATTCTTTGTTGCATTCCTTGCACTGAATCATTGGCTTAATTTTTTCCTTTGTTGAGTGGCTCAGGTCAAAGACGCCAGCTGCCAAAGAAGCAGGAGAAAATACCTCCTCAAGTTCTTCTGGTGCAGATTTCCCATTGAGTGTCACAAAAGTTGTGCCTTCTCTATCCTTCTCTTTCAACAGTCTTAAGCAGTCCTCAGGCAACTGATCATCTAGCAAAGGGGAAATCTTGTAGCTGTTGGCTGGGCTATGAGGCACGTATGGATGCTGAAGAACATGATTCCTGTAGTAGGTGGAAAATGAGCACAAGTTGTAGAAGACGGAAGAGGGTTGAGACACTCCAGCGGACTGACAGGAACATTCAAAAGTCACCAGGAATGACTTCCTTTCCATGTGCTCCTTCAGAGCAGCCTCCGAAGAGTACGTGCAACTGCAGCTGCCGCAAACGTGATGAGAATTTCCACTTCCCGCTCCGTCCGTCAAAATCTTCGAAGATTCCAAATCCGGAGCCACAAACTTGCCAAGGATGCAGTTGCTTCTGATTGGTTCAAAGAAATTCTCAAGGATTGTTTCTGGACTCTCGGCATCATTCGGCGAACAGACGTTGGGAGACGGAATGGATTGAGTCTCCTTGGAAGTTGTGGATTTAAAATAATCACCTACATATCTTAATTTGGGCATTGGGCGAGAGTTGCTATTCGGAGTACTTGATAAAGATTGTGATTGTAGTTGTGAAGTTCCTGGAGAGAATTGTGATTGAGTTTTGAGGAGCTGTTGTGGCTGAGAGAGCCTGAGGGGAGAGTTATTTTGAGCTAAGAGGCTGCAGATTGGAATAGCAACAGACGATGAGCTTATCATCTGTTCAGTGTTAGAAACCTGTAAACAGTGCACAAAAAATAAATTGTTACATGAAATCAAACATGAAAAACACAACCGTCACATCAACAAGATTGTCAACATCTAATTAATGAATGATACTTCTTTTATGAATGCATGTTAAAATTAACCAACTTTACTAAATTACTCAATTCTAAAACATCACAAGAAGTATTATTATTGTTGTTAAGAATTAATAGTTATTAAAACCTAATTAGTTAACATCAACTACTATGGAGAGCAAATAGAAAGAAAAACAATGCAGGAATTTCCAGCCACTCTTGTGAATCATATCCTGTTCTTTTGAAAGAAACTCACTCGTTGCTGAAGATGCCAGGTGGGAGTGGACTGCTTCTGTTGCTGGTGAAGGTGGAATGGCTGAGTGGAAATAAATCGGGTTCCCTTGGCGTCGGCCTTGTTGACGAGAATGACCAACGACGGATTGGTAGTGCTTTGGACGAGAGAAATAGGTATGATGCTGGTCGGTGCTGCCACGTGCCTGCCCGCTACATTGCTGCCAGTAGTTTTCGGTGTAAATGCTGGAGAAATGGAGACTTTTGGAGCCAGCGGACGAAGAGATTTCAGCGAAGAAGACTTCGGCTTCATGGCGAGAGGAGGCTCGGCGTAGCTCTCATCAGGAGCGATGGTGATGACGTTCATTGACAGAAAAGGCACAGGAGTGGAAAGTGGAGATGCTTTGGAATGAGGAAGATGGACGATGCTTGCAGCATTCTGAGTTGCAGTCAATTGTGCAGGAAGCTTTTGAGAAGTTTTCGAGATCTTTGAAATTGGAAGGATTTGTGGGGGAGAAGTAATATCATCCTGACCAGATTGTGCATCAGTGGTTACCTCAGATTTTGTCATTGCTTTCTTGACAATTCTGTGAGGTGAAGAGCATTTCCTTTTATGTGTTCGCTTTGAACTGTTCTCAGAATCATCGTAGGAGAGCTGCTCCTCCCCAATCGAGGTCTTTGAATTCTGCTCCACAATATTCCTGATGGTCTTGCTCGAGCTGGATTCAGTCTCAAGGACGGTAATGGACTTTGGATGATCAGTTAATATCTGGACAGACGAATTCAGATTCAGAGAGGTAGTATTTTCCATTTGGTCAAAATCATTCTGGGAGTCAGGTTTTGAGTCCTTTCTGGAAGCTGTGGTAGAAAGATGGTTGACAGGCTTGGCAGCCTGCAACAGTCTCCTGAGCAAGATGTTTTCAAGGCCAATCCTCTTCTTAAGTGGTCTGTGAGAAGGTGGCAGGGAACTTCTTGATGTCAATGAGCTGGGAAGAGAGGGCAGTGATGAGTGTTCTGAATTTGATGGATTCAAAAGTTCATTGTACTTGATCCCCTCCTTACAATCAATTGTTCGATCAATGCAAGAATTTGCTGTTTGATGAGTTGAAATTAATGAGGTTTCAGAACTGTTTGATTCGGATTTATTTGGAGATTCCTTCAACTCTGGCATGTTGTTTCCCACGGAAAGCTTCAAATCACAGCAGCAAATTGGTTCAGTTTCAGATTCATTTGAGTTCATTTCTTTTTTGCCTGTTGAGCTCTTCTCTGGCATGTTATCTTCATCCAGCACTGGGCCTCTTATTTCTTTATTACAAACATTATTTTTGCAAGTGAGATCTTCACATTCCTGCAAGATTTCAACATTAATAAGAGATTCATGGCTAACAACAGTTGAGAATGCAATAGCTTTTTTCGCCAAAGCATTAACATGATCCGTTGGAGCACGAAGAAACTCCATGAGCTCTAACAATTGCTTGCTCGATTCCTTGTCTCCATCTTCCACTGTGGAATCTCTTGCTGAACCAATTCCACATTCCAAGGCATCAAAACCATCAACCTGTTTATTGCTGCTAATAGCACTGTGGACGATAGGACGATAGCACCATGTGGCTTGTTCTTCTCCATTTGATTTTGGTCCTGATTTGATAAGGAGTGATGCTTTAGAGCCACTCGAAACATGAGCTGAGCATGGACTGCTAGAGCATTCAACAACACCAGCCTCGCTTTGCTTATCACCATCTTCTCCAGCATGCTGAGGCCCAACCTCTTTGCAAGCTGTGGATGCATGGAAACCATTGGGTAATCTCGCAGCTGGAGTTAAATTTCTGGAAGGCTCGGTGGTTTCCAGTTTGTTGTTGCTATCGCCATTTTCTTTGAAAATATCATGAAGAGGTGAATTAGTTACGGACCTTTGGATGGGCAAATTCAACGAAGGTATCCCTTGCTCACAAATGACATCTTGAAGATTTTTAGATCCATCCATGGCTAAAAAAATTGAAGTTTAAATTGAAGGCAATTAAATTAAAATCAAAGCTTATGAAAATATTTCTCATCATTTTCAGAAGCATTTCTCAAAGTAAACCTCATTCAATTTGTCAGACGTTAAATAGATGATGTAAAACAAGCTACTCTAATGGTAGCAATGATATTAGTAGACTCCAGAGGGTGGTGGGAGGGAAACAAGTCACGAAAATTCGCGGAATAAAAGATCTATCGAACAACAAGCAAGACTGATGAATTCCTTTCTTATTAGTCACTATCTCCCCCCTGCATAGAATCCACCATGAACGAATATAAAGTCAGCACTTTTTCTCTAGATTTTCTTCAATGAAAACATCATCATCAACATCATTATTATTATTATAATTATTGTTTAAGTGGGTCATAAGAGATGCTGACAAGTCATCCAAAATAATAGTAATTGCTTTATGGTAATGACCTTCATCATGCTAAGGTGTCATTGTTAATGGACTCCACCAAAGCGAAGTCGTACATGTATGTATCGTCACATCTGCTGACATTGTCGGCCTTACTGTCATCCCGTCATCGTCATTAGCTGCATCACCGTCAGAGGGGATGTTTCTTGAAAAATCAATGTTTTCATGGGAGCAGCAGGCTTGTTGTGCACTGGCATTGTTTATTGTGCCGGCACTCACTACATTAGGCAAACATATCATCAGCAAAACAAATGGATAAATTAATGGTGAAAGAAAAATGCCACAGGGGTGTTTCAGAGGTATTTCAGGTCATGGTTAAGTGCATTGATCTTGATTATAATGATAATGATCCTTAGCACAGCTAGAGATGCTACTCTACTGTGTAGAGAAGGATTATGAGGCAGAGAAGTGGAACCTTTGAGGTCAAAGTTCAAGAATTAGTGATATTCAATGCTGAGCAAATCCATCTTCCTCATTTGCATAATTCATGATGCAGGATATCTCGGTGATACATCCTCCTTACCACAATTTTTTTTTATCTTTTTTGTCTTTCTCTTCCCATCAATCATCCTTAAATGAAAAAAATCAGCTCCACCACCCTAACTCGATTACAATCTTGTCTCTCTTCCACTGACCTCAACAAACTTCTTATAAATAAATGAGTTAAATTCTTACTTGTCTGCATCACTCCATATCTATCTATAGCTTCCATCGCTACAAATTTGTGTCAGTGGTCATTCGAGAGCCTCATTTTTGTTGAAATAAATAAATTAAAAAAACATTGAATGTGAACCAAAAAAGATGCATTTGTAATTGTTTTAAGGGTTTAGTTGCTAAAAACATCGGTGGCCTGGAAAAATGTGAAAGCTTACTCTATCACGATTCTTTTTCCACACGAAACTAATCATAACTTAACAAGATATTGACAAAGGTGGGCCCCACAAACAAGACATGCATACATGTGACTTTGCAAAGCATTGTCATTGGATAGAGGGAGCAGCCTGTAATTTATGCTGCTGCTTTGTTGTTAACAACATAATGGCTCTCTCAGCATAAAGCCTGCTGACGTGGTTCCCGAAATGGAGAGATAGGATGGAGAAATGGAGTGAAGAAAGCATGGAAATTATGGTAAAACAAACAAAGTTTGAGTAAAGGCATGTCAAAGTGCATTCCTAGTGATAATCTTTCCATCCAACAACTTTGATCATAAGAGAGTGAGCAAAGCAAAAGCAACAGCAACTGGTTTGCATCAAAAATAGAACATTCTATTTCAATCTGAAAGTCCAAAGATGAAATGTGTTAATTTTATAAATAAATCTCAATGATTCACCATCATGACCGATTCACAAGTCACAAATTTTCAAATTCATGAATTTCATCACCACCAATAACAGACATCTTCAATTTATTGCCATTCCCATGAGAAGCATAAATTTCAGAGTAACCATTGCAGCACAAAAACAACCTCTTGAAAACAGCTTTATCTGTGGATATTATCTATGATGCATGTTGATGATGACAGAAAGGTCATCTGCAGGCTGGTCTTGATAGTGATGATGATGATGATGGTGAAGGTGATGTTTCTGGTATCTGTTGAAACAAAGAACAAGATAGAATTTAAAACAATTTGAATTCAGAAACTCTCAGCAACAAAGGCCTACAAGTCATCATTCACAATGTCATGTCAGGCCTATGGACCATATATTCAAACCAGTACCTTAATTCACAGATGTAAGAATGAGACACTACCACTGATAAGATCAAATCTTTAAAACTCTGATGAGACTCGCTGGACTTTTTGATCGATGCGACAAGATTTCTTTTCTTTTTTGTAGGTTTTCTCTCATCTGAAAAAATAAAGTAAACATTTTTACTGTAGGTTCCACTATGAACATCAGAAAAATACAAAATAAAGTAAAACTTGTAGATTACGTGTGATTACTGAACCACTGCTTTTAACTAAATTATGTAAAGGACAACCCCAGGATTTCAAAATTTGTGAAAAAAAAATTTTTTTAACTTTTAATTAAATAAAACTTGTACAAAAACACAAGCTACTGCTTCATGAAAACATTTGAAAATTATTACGACTCACTCTAACAACATTTCAAATCACAGAATTACTAAAGAGTCTTTGATAAATAGTTAATGATGAATGTCAACTGTGTACATTCATGATGGTGAATCTCATTATAAAAAGGTTCACCACAAGATAACAATAGCAGTGACAATGTAGGCATCTATTGGGCCAATTTTAACAATCTTTTGACTCAAGATTATGATTGTCATTAAGTTTTGTGGTAACGGTGAAGAAAACAAACTAGATAAACTTAACACCTAATGCTAATGATTCAGAGGTACAGAGTGGTCCTAATGATTCAGAGGTACATGAGCAAAACATGGTTGCATTTTACAAAGTTGGTGACAAAATAGTTAATGGTTAATACATCATCTTGTAGTTAATCAGGTTCATCAACAAATAAAAAATCCAATTAAACATTGTCTAATGTCCTCAAACCTTATTCAAGGTCATTTCATAGTTTTAAAGTCTCTTTGATAATTGATCATGTTAGGGCTATTACACAGTAACAAAAGCTGATAGTATTAGCAGAATACTAGCATACTTAAAACACAAACAATCAATTAGTAAGCAAAATAAATGGATTTTGAATAACCATTGTTAATGTATCACAACCTAATGTCATGTCATGTGTGTTTAGAGACCTGAAACCACACATTTATGATATACTCACCACCAGTAACAAATTTAGAAAAATTATATAAAACCTTTAGGCATCATTTAACTCCAGCAACTATAATTAAAGCATTTCAATTAAAGTGAATTCATTGTAGAGTGATGACACTATTTTAAAACTACTTAAATATGCAAACCAAGTTGAGAAATAATCAATTTTCAACCACAAGCAAGTCAATTTTTATGACCATTAATTAATTCCTACTAAAACCATTTAATGTTGGTCAGTGTCAAATTAAAATTATTTGCTTAATCCGTTATCTCATTAAAAAATATGTCTTGATCAGTAAAACAAATCACATTTCAACAAGTTCTTTGGCATCAAGATTACCTGAGGTGGTAGGCCAGCGCAGGGCTTGCAAGTCTTGTCTTTAACAATATTATCAAGAGCAGTGCACATGCAACGTGAGCGAGGAAAAGTATATCAATCCCGCTATGACGATTGAGAAAGCAGAAGAAAACGTCCGGGAAGATGCCCGTACATAAACAAGAATCGACACGCACACTCATGCGTAGTGTGGAACGAGTTGCAGACATGTTGACCCAATAATTCAACCCATGTGACGAGATGGTTGACCAATGGCAGGTCGAGAAATACGGTTCGCTCTCTGAGATTGGTCGAGGACTCGGCCTGCAACAACAAAAACAACAGTATAGCTATGCAAGTACATTAAGAAGTGGGTAAAAGTAGGAGAGATGATGAGCTAAATAAGAGCGTCAAACGCTTGAGGTTTTGGTCTTCGCGGAGTTTTACACCTGGGATTCTCAGATGGAAACCGATGAGATTGATGGGACTAGCCTTTCGCTGGTAGATCCAGAAAACCTCTAGCAGAATAACCCGTCATTTTGCGATGCATCATAACGTTTTTCAGGTATCCCTAATTAGAATTGAATTCCTCAATCAGCTATTCTATTTTGGTATATAGCAAATAAACTACATATTCTATAATTTACAATTTGGCGATGCTCACAAACAAAAGTTTCGAGAGACCCACCTATTAAGAACAAGAAGCCAGACGTCGAACACATCTGCATTCTAAAAGCCAGAAACTACGCAAGACTATTTAATGCTGGTTTTGAATGATTTCGCCATTGAGCCAAGGTGACAGATTATCAAGAATGAATCCTTAAAATGGGCGTCAAGGCCATCGAAACAAGTGCTTGAATTCCTTAAGACTGCAACTGGGTTGGGTATTCCAGAACATTGCCAGGGGTTGGAAACGCTCTGTACCTGGACTTTTTAGGCGCTATGAGCCAGACAAGATGTTGCACAATCAGCTCATTATTTGTATAAATCAAGACTAAATAATTGAGTGCTAATCAAATATATTTTTATTATTTGCATTGAAATTCTGCTAAAATCATCCTTAAAAAATTCTCTTGAAGTCTTTCTCCCAATAATGTCCAGGGGCAACACCATCTTCATCAAGCTTGTACTTTGCAACATCGGTTAAACTCTACAAGCAACAAAACATTGAAACAAATTAAATAAAAAGAATGGTATTATAATACAAAGTTCTACAAACAACTAATCAATCCCACCATAGATTATTGTTGAACAAGAAGCAAATCTAGTGTGACATCAATTGAAAACCACAACACACGACCAAAACAATAAATTTTATCTGGCCATTATCCAAATTCAATGATAACAAGTGCAATGCATCATCTTTATACCTGGAATGTCCTTGGCTCGTAGATGGCAAGATCATTCAACACCTTTCTGTCAAGCCTAATGTTGCACTGTTTTGAAATAAAAGCACGTTCATATTCAACTAAATGTCTGTTTATCTGAGTTCATGACACCATTAATCAATCAACAGACCCTTGAAAGACCTTCCAGGAAGTCAAATCTGTGCATGTCATGTTCATGGGTCGCTGCATCTATTCTGTATTCCCACAGCTGCAGAGCAAAAAGTAATTTTCTGAGAACTGAATTGGGACTTAAAATTTTAAAGATTATTGTGATTCTACAATATACTTTACTTCCAATTGTTCCAAATTATAATGTATTCAAATTTGATTATAGTGGCATATATTCAATGGAACTTCAAGACCACAAAATTAAAACACTTAATAGATATATAGCAAAGTGTTGCTTAGCATAGAAAATAGACAAGAAATTTTTTACCAAAGACATTCTAAGTTCCTCCATGGAAAAATTAAACCTGCTCAAACTGATCTCCAACATGATCTATTTTCTATAAACTTCAAAATTAAATAAACTAACATCTCTCATCATTTTCTTCTTTTCTTGCCTGCTTATTGTGGCATACATGAGGGCCTTGTGAACATAACGTATACCAATTGTATAACAGTTTTGTTTCCTGCCTCGAAAATTCTGGAAAAGTAGAATAAAAATTAATGTGCAATGTTCACAGGAAAACTGGAATCAAAAAAATGTCAAACTAGAAACTAGATTTCTTTTTTCACAAACTAATTTCCTCATGGAATTGTGCCTTGTAACTTTATATAACATCAAGACATTCTCAAACTTCTTAGATTATAAAATATATTAGATATAAAATTGCATATACAGATTGTAAAATGTTAAATAAACACATAACACATTTTGTTTAAATTCGTTACAATTTAATGTATGAATCACTTTAATTGAACTGCTTTGATTCTTTTTGTGCACTTAAGATTTATGAAAAATCTTTTGAGAAACCAAGAATCGTCAAGGGCATAATTAGGCACTAGTAGATCTAATAATCATTACTGCTCACCCATGCTAATCTGAGGTATTGTTGAACTCTCCAAAATTTATCCGGTCCACCTCCCGGTCGACCAAACTTCATAACTCGTATCAGTAATGGATTTGTGAAAAACATGTTGAATCCAAATTCTGGAATATCACTATGTAATATTATCGAAGCGAGAAATCGTTAAATTCAAGTCCAGCTTATAAATTAATTTAGTGAGTTTATGTAATTGCAAAGAGAGGACAAAGATAAATAACCCTAACAATTTGCCAGCATTACCAGAACGACTTCCAATATATCGCCAAGCCAATTAAGTAAAAGGTGAAATGCGATTATTTTTTGTATCTAAGTTTGAATGTTCTAGATTTTTTTTTAGCAAATTAAAGGATTGTAGTATTAAATTTTATAAATATAAATTTAATTAAAAATAGATAAAAATCAGCTTATCGAGTGACTTGAATATATATTCAAGAAAACACAAGGAATTGATTAAAGGAAAAAATAGTTCTTGGGCCAATATATATACAAAATGCCCTAAGGAAGGAAATCTTTAAAACCTAAATCGTGTTATTGTGTGTACTATTTAAGAATATGAACTTTTGCTTCTATGAAATGCACTCTAAATTTAGTTATGAAGTAAAAGTTGCACTGATTTAAAACTAAGAGTAAGCATGTATATGCAAGTTAAAAAACAAAATTGAAACTATTTAAAACTAGTTTTTGGGACTAGTAACGTGGTGATAATAATAATTGCTGAATTTTCTTCCTTATCTGGGCGGTACATGCTTGGCCCTTAAATGTAAAAATTCAAGCAATTAATTTATTACTTGCAATATTCAGAATCTTTGAAGTGAAGATCCAATCACATTTAGCTTTATGATATCACTCCACTCTCGATATCTCCTGCTTCTCAATAAACGCTGAATTAAATCCTAATCAATTATCAGTATCAGTACCCCATAACCCTTGGACTAAAAGTGGATTGGTTAGATTATCCATTTCAAATTAAAAAAAACTAATATTTAACAACTTTGTGCCATCAGTTTTGTTTTGTTTGAAGTAATCAGCTTGATTTAAGCCGGGGGAAACGAGATCGGACCAAAGAGCTTTTCAAATTTGCATTTATTTATAAAAATGATTTTTGGCCAAATGGTTATAGGCCCGGCTGGCACTGGTAAAACAACTTACTGCAAGATTATGAAAGAATTTATGAAGAGTGAGTGTTAATTAAATGTTATCTAATTGAACGAATGATATTCAAATATTTTTTATTCAGTTCGTGACGAGTTCATTAAAAATGATAATCATGAAATTAATCTAAGGTGTATGTTTAAATAATTGTCTATAATAGTGTATGTAGTGTATACTTTGTTTCATCAGATTTGGGAAGAAAACCAGTCATTGTTAATTTGGATCCAGGGAACGATAATCTTCCATATGAGTGTGTTGCTGATATTACGGATCTTATCACAGTTGAAGATGAAATGAAATTCGATAAGTTAGGTCCAAACTTTAGTATTCTGCGTTGCATGGAGTATCTTGAGGAAAATCTGGATTGGCTGATGGAAAAGCTGTCACCACTCACTCCCACTCATTACATTCTTTTTGATCTTCCAGGACAGGTGCCAACATTGTAAATTTATAAGCTTTGATGTGTAAAGTTTGTGAAACGTGCTTATTGCTAACACAAATATTTCCAGCCGTATTGCACTTGTCCTATCACTGCGTTATATTGATACCCTAGTATTGTGATTGAATATATAAAAATGTAATTATGGCTTTTAAACCACATTTTGTCATTCCAGATAGAATTGTTCATTAAGCATGATTCTGTACAGAAAGTGGTGGCATCTCTCTCAAAAAATAGCAAGTTTTCCCTCTGTGCTGTACATCTGGTTGATTCCATCCTTTGTTCCAGCCCAACCCTTTTCATCAGTGCAGCCTTAACTTCTCTCCTAACAATGCTCAAACTAGAAATACCCCACATCAATGTCTTGTCCAAAGTGGATCTCATTGAAAAGTGTGATACCCTTCCTTTCAACCTTGACTTCTACACAGAAGTACTTGATTTGAAGAAACTTCTTGAGCTCATGGATGTGAGTGCAATGATTATGATTTTCCTATGCAATACTTTAAAATAAGATAACCCATTAAAACAAATATCAAGCTGCCTAGAGGTTAGAAAGATAAAAATACTCTCCCTATAGGATGATTTTCTGGCCAAAAAGAAGAGAAAACTAATGAAAAATCTAGCAGAATTGGTTGAAGATTACAGCCTTGTGCACTTGGTGCCTTTGCACATTGAGGTATATTGTGTGATATATATTGTGAGGTATATACTACAGATTTTATGTGAGCTAGTAATCTTGGTTATTATCCTGATTATTTTTTTGTGCTTCAAGTGCAAACATATTTTTTTTATATTTATAAACTATAGGTAGTAAGAATGGTACATTCACCTTCCCATTCACATTTTCAGGACAAAATGAGTCTCATGAATGTGTTGAAGCAGGTGGATAAGGCAAATGGCTACATCTACGGCTCTGATTCTGAGAAACGTATTGCCAACCTTTTCACCTGTAATCTCAGCCTTGAAATGAAGGAACTGGCTGTCAGTTCCCTCCAAGAAAAATTTGTTGACTCCTCCACAAAAGATCAATTTTCATCTGCTTAGGACTGTTGCTTATTGTTGAATATTCTGACTTTTTGAATATAAAGTGCTGATGTCACTTTCTCAAAAGAGTAGAATCCAGGGGCCCACTGAACTAAAAGCATGCAATTGTTATTATCATTCCAGCAGCTGTGACAATCTAGGTCCGTGATCACTGGAGCATCAAATGAAACAAAGTTTCAAAAACTTGCTTGCCCATGTCTCTTTCATCAGAAATTTTCACTTGTAAAGTACTTTTAAAGAATATCTTGCCTTTGTGCTAAGTTGAGTGTGATAAGAGGCTGGATATTTTTGCTTGAGTGATTGGAAGAATAGCTTGCATGAATCACGAGCATTTGTAGGAAGAAGTCGGACACAAGTTAATATTAACTTTAGAAAACCTCGTGCAATCTCACGAAGAAGTTAAGTAGCCATTTGAATGAATTTGCTAGAAACGCACACGAACTATCTCCACTCAAGGCGACAGCCGCCGGCCTTGATCTGCGGATTTCCACATTGTCGATGGTGGTGTCAGTGGCATTAATAATAGTTGGTAAAACCACATCAATCCAAACCAGAGAAATGATAACAACAGTGGTGATGGTGTCATGAAGTCAACCCGATGGTGGCATGCATGCTCACTTACTCAGACAAAAAAGTGTGGAATAAGCATCAGTAACCAAAACCAAAAATTGATAAAGCATTTGAAATGTGCCAAGCACATCCTAAAAATGCCTCATATTTATATATTACATTCTTTAAGACGAATGTACTCTTCCATTGGCTGATCACCACAAAATCCAAAACCCCATTCTTGAGAAAAACGTAACGAAACTTTCAAACGATGTCTACCTGCAACCCTCAATATTGAAAAGGGGAACATTTAAAGCAAATTTTGCCAATTTGACAAAGCCATTGCTAATGGTAGAGCATGCTGCAATATCCTATTGCGTTCTGATGAAGTAGACTAAGAAAACATTGACAATTACAACAAGATGCTCCAACAAGAATAATAGCAAACCATTTTCTCATTCATGAAGTGAGAACTTCCTAACATTTCATTACATTAGTTCTGCCAATCAACCAACCAACATCAAATAGCCAATCAAGCAAATGATCAATAGATCCCAGGTTATGATAGGAGGAGCTTCTTGATGTCAGTTGAATCGGTGCACTCGGCATAGGGCTTTCCATCAGGAGACTTTCCAGTTTTGCAGGCACCCTGATGCGGAACAAAATGCAAACAATTAACTGCATGTCTGTGTTATGTGCAAACATGAAAAATTCTAACATCATAAATAAAATCTAGTGCAATGACAAATGCTCGGCACTTTTACTGAAACTCAAAATGAGGAACAATTATAATTTTATAATTATGGGCCTTAAGCAATCAGTAGTTGCACAACAAGTCATATCACAATCATCATCACAACAAGAGTGGAAGGAAACCTTACTTTTTCAATGAGGTATTGGATGCAGTTCATGTGACCCTCATAAATGGCTGACAACAAAGGTGAGATTCCATGCCTGTCCACGACCTACAATTTTGTTTTGCTTATTGGGGAGTAAACAAAGTCTTTAAACAGGAAAATAAGCATAAATGAGACACAAGGAATATACAAGGGACATCCTAAAAATATTAAATAGCTTTACAAAAGGACCGATTAAATTTTAATTTTAGGAATTTCACTTAAGAATTTTTTTTATAGAGCATTTAGAGAAGATGATTTTCATAACCAAACATCTTGAATTCTTAATAAGTTGTAGAAAGGGAAAGCGCAGGCTAAATGATTAATTATTGAGTAATATAATTCATTATTAATTAAATAATTATTGAGTTAATACATTACTACAGAAATATGACAAAATGATTCAATTAGAGCCAGGCATGTTGTGACCTGCTCAGTAACATCATGAAGAAACCTCCTAACTTACATTGACATCAGCCTGCTGAGATATAAGATACTTGATGATGTCTATCTGACCATAGTCTGCAGCCATGCAAAGTGGATATCTTCCTGTGGACAGTTGATGATTAACTAATCCCTTGTTCTGAAACAGAATAACAAAAGATACAATACTTCAAAACTATGGTGGACCAATTAGCAATGAAATATATGAATAATGAAATTAATAAATAAAATAATTATCTGGGATAAATAATATTCAGTGGTTCATTGAAGTACTAGACAAAGTTTTTATTAAAGCCTTAAGGCGAGTAATGTCATAGTGAAAATTATAAATAAATCAAAAACGAATGGGAATATAGAGTAAAACAAATTAGAATCATACCTGAGCCTAGTGCTCATTAGCAATTTCTTACCAAGAAATGTCATCATAAGTAAACTAACGCAGTATTTCAAAGCAGTAAAACTCATCAAGATAATCTTCAATATGCACAAAAAATATCTGTCGCTCAGCTCATTTAGACATTTCCTAAAGATGTAAAGATAAGAACATCGCAAAGAATAACCCTAAACTTCCTATAATTGCGTCATCACTACTAAGTAAGCAACTTATAACAATTTAATTCATATCAAGATATATAAAGGAACCTTTTCAACAAGAGCTTTTACTTGATCCAAATCACCGTTTTTAAGAGCCCATTCAAACTTTTGAACGTCGTCCGACATTTCCAAACTTAAAAAAATTTCAACTTCAGATTAAAAACCTTCACAAGAAGACCACTGTATTCTCAAACTTAGCCGGTAATGACGGAAGTATACAGAGAAAACTATGTCAAGAATCCGTCTGCAATATCATCTGCTATTTTTTTTTATTAAAAGGTAGGTTATAATTTTATTAATTCACATTGTAAATAATCGAGTCAAAGTTTCTTTTAGATCATTTACATGTTAACCTGAAACAATTTTTCAGCAAGTTAGTAGTCTAAAACACTACACAGGACTAAATTATTTGAAGCATATTTCTTTATTAGATTAAAATTTGGTAGACTTCATAAATAAATTTTCTGATAAATTTAGTCCCAAATGTTATTTTTAGATCAGCCAAAATCAATTCAACTGAATGAGTTTAATGACTTGAGAATGAATTCATATCTATTAGTCGAAATGCGAGCCTTAGAAGCTATATTAGCGACAGGAGCAGATTCCATTGTTGTTGGCTGGAGTTCTGTTATTGCTGCAGTGGCAAGCTCTGGCTGGAAAGGCTCTGTTGACCATTGCTCCCTCTCTGGCTTTGGAAACACATCTCCTTCTTCTGGTATCACACCAGACAAATTCTGTATTGCCATTAGAACAGCATTGAACATCGTCTGTACATTGAACGTCTCCAGGACTTCTTTCGTAGTCATAGACATCATTGGTGTATTCATCGGAGAGTAGGGCTGTCCTGTGATTGACACCGCCTTGGAATGGTCTAACTACGGTCGAGCCTTTATTAAAAATATGTAATATGCCCTTCAAAATGCATTGTTTTAGCGTATAAAAGGAGCTCAGTTACCTGCGCTGGAGAAACGAACATTTCCATTCGTGTCTGCAAACCATGGAGGTATTCTGCCAGTATCCGGATATTCTAGCGTTCCTCGACGTCTAATTGACTGCCTCGCCCTTTCCAAAAGATTGTCGACAAAACAGTGGTGAAGAATAAAAAGTGGATCGGTCGGAGAGCAGATGATGTCAGCCATATGTGATTCTGCACCGAAAGATGAGTGAACATAGCCGTGCGCATACTCATAGGCATCATTCCAAGGATAGGCAATGTCCAGGTAGTTCGCTAAAAAATGACATTAAATCATATGAATAAACTAATCGATTATCAAAATGAAATTCAATTTACTGACCTGCATTTTCCAACAATCTTACATCTCCGTCGTCATAAAGGGAGTTGACATTTGTATCAAAGAACCGATATAAAGTTCTGGATATGGAACTGCATTCAGAACCTGGAGCTCCCCAATTAGCTGAAAATCCAGTCACCACGTTTCCGTCAGCATTGCCGGCTAGTTGAGGAGAAAAGAGCACTGAATTCCTGGGGTTACCACCAAGAAAGCGATCCAATCTGCTATCCCAAAACGGAAGCATGCAGGAGGGGCAGTAGGCTCTAATGCCTCTTTCCCATCTGCCAAATAAAGACCACAAATATGTTCTGTACCATTTCGAACTGTTTTTAATTGCAGTATGAAGTATGGAGTAAAGAATGATATTATTTTTAATTATATTAAAAATGGTAATTGCTAAAAAAAATAACAAAACTTTTAAATCTGACTAAAATATGAATGTAATCTTTACAGGAAAGCAAACAGGGTACTCTGAAGAAAAATTACTTCAGCACGAGAGTAGTTAATCTATAGAACAAGCTAGATGTGGAGACAATATATTCAGATTCGATGGAACTATTTAAAGTAAGACTAGCGAAATTTGGATATTGAATTAAAATGGGGTGGTTTATCACACATACATTAGTCTACTTAAACCACTATAAAATAATGTTATGTTATGTTATTTTATTACTGACGCAATAAGATATAATCTATGCCAAGGTCCAAATCCGGGTCCGAAATGGGCTGATGGGGCATTCCGGCCATCATGGAGAATGACGAGTGCATCGTATTCTGTCAGGAAACCAACTAGCCTGTTTTTCATTGATCTAATGGCTTGATGGAAACCATTCCTTTCAGATGTGCTCATGCACCTTAAAGAAAATCAATGTCAAGAGTTAAGCATTTGTTCTTTGGTTAATCTAGAATTGAATCGAGCCTGTATTCTTTTCTGCTCCCGAGTACAGCTCTTCCTCTCAGTGAATCATAATTAGTATTCCAGGAAGGAGAGCAAAGTTTGTTCACGAACTGGACATCGCTCTCGTTGAATTTAGCCTTGTGCCATCGCTTTGAAGAACACCACGATTTGCGCTGTTTTACCACCTTGTTGTCCTTCTCTCGGGTTCTGTTGACTCCTTCGACATTGTCATAAATTAGCAACTGTACGACCAACAAGACCAGCAGAGGCTTGGAAATGAAGCGAAGTGGGTTCATCCATTCGATGTCTTTTGGCATTGCAGTAACTTTCAGAAGCTGTGCAATTAATAATTTCAATATATTCGATTAGCCTGACTTTTTTTTAACATACAGATAATCTTTCTCAGAATCTTTGACATCTTTAAATGATCTAACACCATTTGAAGTTATCGTCCAATTTGTCTGACGTACGCCATAATAGTTATCGACAAAAATTTCTAAAAATCAAACTACGATATAACTTAATAGTTTGTGAGAAGGCATTACGACAATTGACATTTCTGCATTTTCATTGAAGTTGAGGTAGCAATAAGTGGAATAAGCAAATTCTGCAAATTACTCACTCTTCCTGAGAGTTTCCAGCAACACCGAGTGATTCGTATCAACTTACGTGGAATTCACAGCACAGCAAACTTGACTTATGAGGTTGGGCGTATGCGACCTTTCAAAAGATCGCTCTCTATTATAAATGAGAATCGATGGAGCTCAGTAAAGTCAGTTGGCGAAATTTCACTGGAGTTATTAACCTTAAAAATCTTTTGCTGGAGTCGCCCCTCGATTAACGAAATAGAACGATGTGAATATCATGAATTTGCAGTTAACTAAAAATATTTGTAAATGTGTTGTAACTCGAAGGAACATTATTCATCAAAGCAATCAGACTCCGACTCCGACGGCAGATATAACAGATGCATCAACAATTGATCAAATTCATCTTTCTCGCAGGTTGAACCCCTCCGCAACTCAAAACAGCTGATTCAAATTAATATGCAGTTGCCAACATCTTGACATCCAATGTTTCCAACGTTGTAAAATCTCCTCATGACTTGGTGCATTTGTGATATCGTTCAATTTTAACCAAATTCTTTAAAAGGTAAGTATCACCACCATAAATTTGAAGTCTTAATTCCACTACGTTAGTTAAAATATGGTGTCTCTTTTGGGAGAGAAACACTCTGAAGCATTAGATTAGATTTCTATTTATGGATGGGATGGTTTTATAAAGTCAACACTTAGAATTTGATGGATACTTTAGTCCCAGGTAACTCTTCTACCACATTTTCTTTATTATCCAACTCCATTGCACTACTGCGTCGATGACTTCGAATGTGAATCTTCCAGCAATACACTTTTACCTTATTAAGACAAAAACATCGGTAGACAAAATATGTGCCAGTCCGTCCCATGTCGTTATGAAATGGGCGAATAAAATTATCATAGCCTAAAGAAAGGAAGCCCCGAGGGCAGCCTTGATTACATTTACCTATTTTCAATTGATATGTTGATGTAACTCAATTGAACAAAGATCAACCAACTAGATGATCCAGATATGATTTTTTTTTTAACTGATATCCATTTTATGTCGATTGATGTTCTCAAGTACCTTTTTTCTTGCTTAAATTATTTTGTCATCAAGCATGTGCAACTTTTTAAAAACATAAAAATTAAAACGATCCAAGGTCAAAGACAAAACCAACAATTATCAGCTGACATAATATCAACCAAACTTTAATAAACATCCAACCACCTTCAAAATGTTGTAATTTATTTAAGCCAACAAGAAAACAAATTATTGTTTCGTATCAGAAACATTGTCTACCTCAATTCTGTCATCATTAACTAAGTAAGGGTCTCTGATCCTTCTGAATATGGCAACAAATTTGTCACCATTGTTTCGTGTCACTTTCTTTCCTTCCTCAGTGCACATAACTATCTTCTCAGACAAAGGATCAGCAGCCTGAAAGCAATTATTATAATAAATTAATTAATTGTTTGAATATACAATTAATCATATTGCTATCAACAAGATTGAAATTATGTTTATTAAGAAACCAACTTGTCATAGAAGCTGAACCATAATTGGCTAAATATATTCTAAAAAGAAACAAACCTGTTCTTCATCTGAGAGTCTCTCAAAAAGAAGATGAGCGCTAATGTGCTCGACCATCCAATCGTGCAGATCCTTGACATCTGTGGCTGTGTAGATCAGACCCTACCATTGGAAATAAATACCATTAGCAAAAATACAAAAGTGGCCATGCTGTGACTAGCATAAACATAAATTCATTTCTTAATCAAGCAATACATCCATTCATCGAATTAATGTAACATGTAGATCACTAACTCCTTCTTTAAGGACGTAGGCATATTCAGCCAAGAGTGTCTGACTGATGATTCTCCACTTATGTTTTGTCTTCTTAAAGTGAGGGTCAGGAAACAGGAAAAACATTTTTGACAGCTGAAATGACAATTTTTGAGAAATAACCCCCCAAAATATTAATTGTCAAGGAAATAAATATTCAAATGATAAAATAAATTATCTACTTAATTATTAATCCTATGGGTTAGCATTCTTCCATACATTGCATATAATTTCATGATGTTATTGCAACTAGACCCATGCATTTTAGGGAGCAAAAAAATAGATAAATTGGCCTTGTTTACATCACATTTGAGTAGGCTATATTGCAAGTTAATTATGAGAACAGACACATCCATGCATGCTAATTGATGGTACAAGGCAAAGCTGGCTGTTTTAGCTTGCATGTGGCAACTGAGCATTTAGCCTGATTAATTATGTTAAAAAGGCCAATCTGGCAGCCAGAGCGTGTGTTTTCTTATGGTTGACCCTTGGTTTGACTTGCAATAGAAATTGTTAACATTATAGGGAAAAGGAATTACTGCCAAAAACTACAGCCAAAATATGGCCTCAAAGGTAGGTGCTTCTTACCTGGCCTTTCTCAAAAAAGTTTGGTAGGTACTTCATGGCATTAGTACGTATGCAAGCAACGTTCTGAAAATTCCCTTCATGGTTTGCCCTCAGGGCCTTTATGCGGTCCATGACGTAGTCTGACACCTTAACTCTAATTTCCATGCCCAGAATCAACTTATCGGGGAACATCGGAGAAAGTTCAACTGTCAGAGGTAGCAGTGATTATCAAAGTAAAGAAAATATTCATCCATAACAACACACAAATTTTAAGTCTAAATTTTAAATTTTTTTAATTAAATTAAATTTTAAATCTGTGCAAGTGTCTAAAACTTCTTTTGGGGCATTCCACATCAAATCATCACAACATCTGACATCACCATCTTGGATTTTGTTGAAAATGAGCATACTTGCTAAACTAGATAAGTAAGTTAAAAAGGGTCTAGAGCACCAAGAAGGATAGTATTTATATAAAATTAAAGGTATTTGAAGGCTCTACTTGGGCAACTTACCTAGACTTTTTATTTTCAATAACTAAAAAAAGGTATTGGCAATTAAAACCTTTGAAACCAGCTTAAGGTAAGTAAGTTTGTAAAAAAATTATTTGCAGATATAGCCTTCCAAACCATCGCGAGTTGTTGGCGTTCAGTCTAAGTTCAACGACCCAAATTATTGACCAAAATATATAACAATTTAGCTTTTTAACTTACTCATCTAGGTTAGCAACTGTGCTCAATTTCAGCAAAATCCAAGATGGTGATGTCAGATGTTGTGTTAATTGGACATAGAATGCCCCTATTGTAATTATGCAACAACTCATGACTAGGATTATCTGTTAACTTATTTATAACTGCTGAAAATGATCAGTTCAAAGTTTATATTTCTGATTGAGAAAATATGAATGATTTACTAAAATTTAATAACTACAATTGCAAAGCAGGTTATCGCCCTGGCCAATAAACAGTAGGCCTAAACTTACTTAAAAGGCCTCCATAACCACATCCTATGTCAGCAATTTCTACCTGTTGCTGAATTTCCTCACATTTGCCATCTCCGTTGGAATCATTATGAAAGTAAGCGGGATACAATTCTGACCAATTTGCTTTATGGGGGCAGGGAGGGCTGAAATGGGTTCGACTTAGTATATAATTTTCAAGCAATTAATTTTTAAAGGTTTATTATAATGAGCAATTTAACATTAAACATTATAAATTCTATGTGTAAAAAGATTACTTCTAGTAATACTAAAATTGTCGTGTGAGTAAACCATGATCAAGTACAACATATACTAACTATATAAAAGAATGATCTGCCATTGGATTAGAATGGGCCCGCTGGCGATAAAATTTTTTTTGAGGCAGGGAAACCATATTGTAATATCAAATAAGTAAAATGTATGCGACGAAGCGGTCGACACAGCCCCAGCAACGATAATAGGCTTGTTTATCTAGTAAAAGGCATAAATTAAAAACAAGTACATATTATGAACAATTAACATTTTTAGATTTAACATCAAGTCAAGTCAAAAGACTGTAAATTACAATTTAAAATGACAAAATAAAACTTTGATCTTGTTTTTGAAGACCTCCTAACTATTTAAGTCTTATTTCTCATAGAGAACTAAATAAGATGGATTTTTGTGAATTACTGATTACCATAAATTTACACATATTTTGCACTGATGAGCGTAACTTTTAAAAACATTTCAAAGAAAATATAACTCTCAGTTTGAATCGTGGTATCGATATTCAAAAAGCTCTTCGAGAGGTCTTGAGAAGTGGATCAGCCAATCAGGAAGTAAATTAATATTAATTATACAAAATAATTAAACTTTGTGAAACATACAAACATTTATGACATTTTGAATAATTTTGTTTAAATATTTTAGCCACTTTATCAATTTTTGAATTTGTTTATTTATTTTTTTTATTTTGTCTTTCCGTAAGCTTCGTGCCACCATAGAAAATGGAGCACTGTATTTATTTATTTTGTCTATTCTGACAGTAAAATAAAGCGTAATAGAAAGCATCACCATGGACACATACTCCGTACTTAACAACAGGATAAATGAAAATAGAGGTAGTCAAGAAAAACTAAAGTCAAGTGAAGCAAGTTCGGTAGTGGCAAAGTCAAAACGAGATGGCTTAAATTAACCTTACTTATCATTAGTTTTGCTGTGGAGACAAGTGCATGTTGTAATATCTATGTTGAATGTTTGGGGCCACGTCCATTTCGCGATTCCAACTTCGTTTATTGCTCACTTTGTCTTAGTAATTGTTGTGGGTTGGCGAATAAACGTTCTTAACTAAACCCTCCGTTGTTGGACATTACTCGATATTATTGTAACTTATAATACTAAAAGTAACAAGTTTGTAAGAGTTTAAGTCTTAATGTCTGTGATAAACCACTCCTGTTTAATTCAACACACAAATATCCTATTTTGAACATCTTTGATGTTTCGCTATATTTAAATGTTATTATTATTAATCGTGCTTCAAAATGTAGATTCTTAGATGTTTGGCTGGATGAACATATAAATTGGCCTGATGGCAGAAAACGAGATCTTACCTAAGATGCGATTTTTTTATTGGCAAAAAGATTGTACTTTTGTTATATTTTGAGCTTATTTATCATATTGTAATATTGTGTGGGCATCCAATTATGCTTTCATAAGGTTAAATTCTCTTCACATATCACAGAAACGGTCTATTTCATACACGCGAATTAACGTTGAAATCAATCTCCGAGAGTAAAATTTCCAAGTTTGAGAACAACATTTTGAATGTCGCAGCCATAAATTTTGATGCAACATTTCTCAACACTGACCAGATTCAAGGGATATGTATGGAACTAATTTATACAATTTGCTGGATACCGAGGACGAATCATAAATTTCGGGACAAAGACATGGAAAAATTTATTCTTTGTTATTATACTTTATAAAGAATAACTGTCAAAAGTTTTCTTTTATTGGCGATTTCTCAGGGCTAGCAACATATTTGACCTAATAAAAATTATTTTAATAAGAGATCAGCGCATATGGAACCAAACAAAAATTAATTAAAATTTGGAAATAATTAGTCTAGAGAGAGAGAAATTCGGGTCCATAAATTGTTGTCTCGAGATGAGGCCACGGCTCTGTTTCAAGCTAATGACAAATTAAAATCTTCGCTAATAATGCACTCATTATCATAAAAAAAAGTGCTGTTGTGGGCATAATACATTATCGTTTATATTTAAAATATTAATACGTAAATGTTAACTTAATTGTTTCTTAATCTTATTAAAAATACACTTCATATACATATATATAGCTACTTAGGGGTCGTACATAAAAGACGTCCTCAAAAATTTCCCCATGTCGCTTTGTACCACAACAAAATACACTGTTGCATTTAAACAACAATATGCAGCAAGATTATTGTGATTGTTGCCCTTGCTCAATGCAACAACGAGTGTCAGATGCTGGAATCGTGGCAATTTGACTTCCAAGTTTCTCATATTGTGCAATAACTGAATAGCCATCAATGACTGTCTGATTTCAAACTTCAGCCGAAGTTGATCATTTGTAATGTTGCATCAATGGTTCCTCCAGGATTGCCCAGATGAGAACCATAATAATCGAAAGGTTATATCAGACCTGACAAATCGTTGGACAATGGTACCACATGCCGTTCCACAGCATTATAAGCACGATGACCAGGTACATAACAAGATATAAACAAAGCATCAAAATTACTGTCTTTGAATATCGAGAGCTGCACTCAGAGACTTTGGAAACTGTTGTATCGCTCGCGAATCGAGAAGAGAACGAACTAGAAACGTACGAATTTATTAACTAACAACAAGTTAATATCCAGCGTTATTATTTATTTTATTTATTTATTTGATTAAAGTCCGTTGCATAACTAAGATGGTTTGGACTAAGGAGAGTGCGAGTGCTGGCCCGAGGCCCTTTATAGTCGACATTCTGTTGTCTTCTGGCGCGCTCCACCCCGATTCTCACCACAACAGAAACCTTGGATTTTCATCTGGCCCTAATATTTAATTTATCTGACAATGGTACACTTTGTGCAATGTACGTAGCATTATCATTGATATCATTGACCTACGACTAAGTAAAACCTCATGTATTGAACATATAGTGTTAAAGTGGTGAAACTATCAGCGCTTTCATATTCGCATATTCGGTTACCAGGTCCTCAAAGTTGGTCTCAATGTCGGACTCTACTCATCAGATCTAACTGAAAGATGCGTGCAGTCTTTGCTATAAAATTCAAAAGCAAAAAATACATCACTTTCAGCATTGGCCTTTTATGTGAATACGATACCAGCATGATTATGAGAAATTATGAATATTTATGAGCCCCTAGATGGCCATGGGACAGGGGGCCACACATGTAAAACAGGTAAAACCAGGCTGATGATTGGATATTAATGAGAAATGATTGTAGGAAATTATGCTAATGATGATAAACGATGAAAATATCTGCGAATTAACTGAAGCATATCATGTTGTCTTTGTGATCCAAAATGAAGCATGCACTTTAAAGTTCTAATTTACATTGATATGTTACGAAATGTCCTTTTCACAGAATCTTTATCTTTATCTTTATCAGAATCTTTAATTCTGCAAGTTTCACAAGTTCTTAAGATTTTCTATTACTTTGGTAAATATACATGTGATGTTAAACTCTTTAACACAATATCTCCTTGTAAAACATCTAAAATTTGAATTTCTTAGAATAAGTAAGACTTGCAAATCGCTTGAAACAATATTTTTGGGCCCCTAAAAATAGTTGTAAATATTGTTTGTGAGCTATAAAATAAAATTTGCTGCTAGAATTTAAGTTGACAATTATGCCAATTATTTCAAGAAGAAAATATCCCCATCCCCTAACATCCCTTGTAACTATTCTTTACAACTAAATCCTTTCAAGATGTCTGTCACATTTAATTCTTTAATGAATAGACATAAATTATTTTAAAGCATGTGCCAAAAACTTTGTCCAATTTATATTGTAAACATTTCGGAGTTAGATAAAAATCACATAATCGGCTCTCTATATTCTAATGACAAATTTCAGATGATGACATAATTCAACAGATACAGTACATTCACAGTAACCTCCACAAAGGGTCAAAGTTTTGTTTTGATAAAATAAGACTATAACCAACACAATAGATAATTATAAATAACCAATAACATTCCTAAGATATGCATAATAAGTAATTGCACTGATGTGAATCAGGCACAATCATAAGCCGAAAGGGCAATTTGTTGGTTGGGCCAGGTCAGGACCTAAGGTGTTGAGAACTGTTTCATTGTTGTCGTATGTTTGGCATATTATGGTGTTAAAATTCATTCATTCATTGTTAGGCTTTCTTATAAATATGAGCTTTTCGGAGAAAAAGTAGCCAAAGGAGAATGGTAAATGTTAGGTAGCGCATCAGTGGTATTATGAATTTAATGTTATTCTTTTATGTGCTGTTTTACTACTATGCTTCATATTGTTATTATTACAATATTAAAATAATTTGAGGAATATTAAAATTCCTTATTGTATTATTATTTGCAGAACTTCGGTCCAACACAAGTGATATTACTGATTGTCTGTGTTCAGCAATCGATTTCGAACAAAATAGGAGAAGGTAAAATTTTCTTTTAAAGTGATTAATATTATTAAATTTATTAATTAAAATCTTGCGATATTACCTGAAATCTAAAAATGTATGCGTACTTCAATTTATGCAGCGCAATAACAAATCGTCAGAGGCGCTTAGCCACTTCTATTTCTAAAGCGCATTTTCCGAAGGGCTTTTTGGCGATCAAGTGCGATTATTCGTCATCCTCTGCGGGAACAGCATGAGCTAACTTAACTAAAAGGCAAATTTAAACAAAAAACACTGCAATATTTACATTTAACCGTAATTTTAAAACTTGTAATTGTTATAATTTATCAAAAGCTATTAAAGCAAACACTGATACTTAAG
>MPNW01000059.1:165242-182287 GCA_011800805.1 Hirudo medicinalis
GCCTATGCAGCGGATAATGAAATGGTTGGAAATTCATGCAAGCTCTGTGACTAACAGCCAGTGGCAGAGAATGGAAAAAGTTTGTAATTTTAAAATGTTGTGAACCTCGATGAATTTTTCATAAATTTCTTTTAATTTAGATTATTCTGATTCACATCCAAAGATTCTGGTGTGACACATTGGAGGACCTCATTTCATATGCTAAGTAACTTACTGTCCTAATCCAATACTTTAATTTAACGAATGCCATAAATATAACATGTTTAATGTTGATCTTGTTAGTTTTGTGTAAATGTACCTAATTTTGTTTCATAGGACGATTTTCGACTTTGCTCACGACAGTAATTACAAGTGGACGACGGATTTTATGCAGTAGTTCTAATTTATTTGGCATTCTATATCACGAATTACAATTAATTATGAATGTTAAAATTACTGTATTAGTTGTTATTATTGCGCTTGTTATTAATAATACTAATCTGACCTCAAATTTAATGTTTCAAAGTACAATTTGTCCAATGTTTTGCAGAAAATGTGTCAATTTGGTTGTAAATTTTGCTTTCTATCAAAAGGTATTATTTTAATCAAATAATTCATAAATATAAAGTCAAATAAATATAAATTCACAATTAAATTTCAGAACATCGAAACATTCGAATCGGTTTGGGTGATAGACTTGGTCAGTTTTATTTTATATTTTAAACAAAAACAACTAAAGTGTCGATAATAGTGCTACACCTTAATAAGTCACGGACAAACATCATTAAAATACAAATCTAATATTTCAGATGAAGTCCCGACAAATATTTAACTTTATGCTGGAGCTCATTGTGAAGAATCCAGGTACAACTACCTCAAGAATGTACCTGAAATACCTTTTGTACAGCAACAAGTACCACCATGGCGACACCGATAATTTAGAACTTGCTAATGTTAGTTTGAATCAATTTAAGTATCGTAATATACTTCATGCAAAACTTTTTGAATTGTCAAATATATAATTGTTGTGAAATTAGTGTCCCCATTGCGATTTAAAAACACATTTAATTTTGTCCATTATAAATTATTTATACCGAAGCATTTTATTACTCTTTAATTTGTTGTTGTTAAATGCTGACCTTTTTTAATTTGTTTTATTTTTAAAATCTATTTATAGGATGTTATTAAATTGAATAATTTTATTTTCATTAAGTATTTATTGCTGTCTTTCAAAGAACGGTAACGTAACGGAAGAGGCACATTGTAATTTTTACAATTTAATTTTAGAGTTCTAAAGTCGAAATAACTTCCANAATAAACAAACTATTGGAGTTTCGCCGTGCCAGACGACGTAATTTCTCTCAATATTTTCTTATCACAATTTGCCACAAAAAAGATTCGATTACTTTGATTGTGAATGTTCTCCAATTGATATGTTGTCATGCTCACCTATGGGATCAAATATTTATGAAGGCAGATTAAATTCGGACACGAACCTTGTCATCATAATAACTTATTATAAATTTTATTTAGGCTTTGCTGGATATGCAGTTTACATTTGTATTCCCACAAATGCATTTTACCCAGTTTAAATTTCTATTAAAGCAGACAGAATCAATGATTGAGAACAAAAAATATTGGTACCACAGCTACACTTGGGGCAAGCAAGGACCAGCCATCTGAGTGTCAGTTTCTAAAAGTCGAATGTTTCCAACACATTCGAACTCTTTATCAACTCTTGTCTGGTGGCTTTCTTAATGGTGACTCAAGCTGCACAATATCGTTCTCGAATTGTAATCATGTAATTGTAATATATAAAAAACCGCAATATCCAACACCAAAATTTAGCTACAAAACTCTATGAAACATATATAAACAAATGTAGGGCAAATTTTTCAGTCATTATATAAGTTCTTAAGGAGTCTCTGAACTTGCAACTTTTGATGCTGGAACTGTACATTTTTATCCTGTTTTTATTATGTTTAAAACTTCATGGAATTGATCCAAACCAGGCACCCACTAAACTAATTTTAAAACTTTTTTATTCTGATTTATGCAAGGAACCTGTAACCAAAATTGGAGAAAGTTATGGTTTATGTAAGCAGAGGAAATCATGTAAATGTGCTTTGGCAATCCTATCAAACTCTGGATACTTAAATACTATTAATTATGTATCTAATTAGAAATTGCTAAGATTTTTATATTTTAAACTTTAAAAAATTTTTTTTTAATTTTTAAAGTTTTCAACTGGATGAAGTTTATTTGGTACAAACAAAAAAGATAAACCAAACAGCCACTTCCGTTCATGACAGAGTTGAAATGAATTTGCTCAATCAATGAATTATTTGACAGAAAGTTCAACAAATAACAGTTCCAGTGAATTTGCATTGTGAAAGGCCAAACGGGGCTACAATTTGTGCTTAACTTTGAGAGGTTTAATAGGCAAAGAACGAGTAGGGAAAAACCTTTGTTTTAAGTGGTTAGAATGCAGTTTGAAAATAACTAAAGATGAACAAATAATTGAATATTGACAGAAAGTTTAAATGAATTTGCGTTGTGAGGGGCCTCACAGTTTGAACAAAAAACAGATGGTGAATTTAGCCACTTGTAACAATTGAATAATGATCTGAGCAACTTCAATGATGATAATAATGACTTGATGATATTGAACATAATTTTCAAACCAAAGATTAGACTACCTAATAAAAAGAATTCAGTCATTCAATCTATAAAGAGTGGAAGCATGATCGACACCTGCAGTTACATAAAACATGAACTCCACTGCCTTATTTAACACCACAACATCGAATGATCAAAAGAATGTTGTTCTGATGATCATGATTTAAATGTCAGAAGTTTGAGATCATTAGGAAGAAATGCTAATAATAAAATCTTAAAATGCTGGTAACGACAAAGAGGAACCTCACTGATACAAACTGGAATTAAGTTATGATGAAACATCATAAAGCCAAAAAAGAAACATCAAAGCCAGAGCAGATCAAAAGAAAATGTTGGTCAAAATTTCTGACACCAAAAGAAAAACTAATTTAATCTTCGTCAGGTTCCAAGTCCCTCCGTGCATCCAAGATGGCTGGAAGCAATATAATGAAATAATGAATTTGTACATTTAGTAATGAATATATTATGAGAGTATATTCAATAATAATAACAAATAAAACATCAATTATCTTTAGAGCCTTAGTTGATTTTAAAAAGTTTAGTTGTTTATAATGCAATTATATCAGATTTAAGTGATAGCTAAAACCAATTAAATGTTTAAAATTAGAAATCAAAATTATTATTGCTAGAATTCTTGCTATCAAAAACCAGAAGGCAACCACATCAATTAACACCCAGCTGTTTTTGGCCTTAATTTTTCAATAAAATGCAAAATTTATGCATACTAATACTACTTTAGTCACATTAATTAAAATTGTCTTTACAATATGAATTGTTTGGTAAATCACTCTCTCTTACCTCCTATGCCTTGGCATTCTCTCTCCAATCGTCTGCCGAGCTCTGTATGCAGTGAAATCAGAATGACACTTCCCTTCACCTGGACTATGTTTTTCCTCAGCCACATCAAAAATGGCAGCTTCTCCTTGATCCGATGCTCATGGTACTGAACCAAAATGATCCAATTAAAATACAATCACATACCTCAGTCAGAGATCTCATTCCATTATATAAAAATCTTAAATAAGTAACTGAAACCAGCTGAGTTAGTGCAAAAATGAGCCACCACAACATCATGAAACTAATGTAACCGAGTAATTTTGTAATATTTACGAACTCAAGGAATAAACTGTAGGGGGTTGTATCAAAAATTGGAAATCTCATTCCATTAAAATGAAAGTATGAAATGACTGATTAACCTGTTGTCCAATATTTTCATTTTCTCCCCTCAATATTATCCTGTCTTCTGCAATATCAGAATAAACAAGATAAATGCTTGGTACAACATGACCATAACAGGCCAGAGTTTATCTTTCTTGTGACATTGACATAATATAATATGTATTTCAAATTATTCATAATAAAAAAAAAGTGGACATTAATTCAATTAAATTTATTTTATTTAAAGAAAAAATAAATTTTGTAAAATCTTATTATTTCAGGACTGAGGTCAAGAAATGTCAAGTATTTTAATGTTTATAAATCAAAGCTAAATTAGATTAAGCCTGATTGTAATCTAGTTACATTTATCTTTTGGGTCCAACTCCCTTGCAATTAGGAAATCAATTGACTACAACTTCATTTGAAAACTACTATAGTGCTTAAGAGATTTTTTTTCATTTCTGAGATAATTTCTCACAAAAATTGCAAGTGCAAAAATAGAAGGAAAATAATAGTCAAATCTACTTTAAGCGGTTGCACTGCTATGGTTATATTGCATTAGATTGGATTTAATTTAAAAAGATGCCATTAAGTTACGAACAGTGCATGAGATAACTTAGCTGACAATAAACTGATGCTTGCATTTGGTCAAAGAAATAAAAATCAATCATCCTACAGATCCTACATACTATAGAAAGCAAAGGTTAATCTCACTGTTTTCAACTTCCATCACAAAAACGATGAACTCGATCTTCTCACTGACAAGAAGATGCTTGGTGAACCTGTTGTTGATTGCATGGCCAGTCGATCGTCCGCCTACGGTCGTGTTGCCTTTCCCTGCTTCAACCTCGGCGAAGTACTCTCCTGTTGTCGGGACATTCATATTTTAATGAATGTCATAATAAAATTAAAAAGTTGTGTTAAATTAGTAATAAAGTCAAAATTTAAAAGTTAAATTTTAATGTCAGTACTTTAATAATAAACTATAGAATACAGCCTGGATTAAGTTTCTAGAAAATAAACGAAATGTTAGCTCACCTAGTTTTTGCTGTTCAGTTTGAATTTTTGTTCCACGGAAGTCCTCTGAATAACGTTCGACGAGCCCTTCCAGGGTGGTTTCTCCTAAGTCACGAACAAGTGTATTTCTTACTTTTCCAATTTTTTCCTAGAAAATAAAGTTATCATAGATCTATCAGATTTAGTCTAAAAGATGCTTTAGCAATAAATAATAATTTGACCAGTCGTTTCTCAAATCGCAGCATCCAAAAAACAAGATGTTCACATGCAGCCTCATGTATCACCCCCTCACAAAAAATATCTCATAACCTCTTCCAGTACATTGATAAGCCATTCTGAACATTGGTGAACAGACACAATAACTCTCATCAAGGAATTTGAATTACAGCCAGGATAAAGATGGTTGGCTCTCTTCATCAATTCTTTCTTTAAGGATATCCCTTAAATTACAAAAAGTAGCAAAACCACATTAACTTGCTCAGAAATTTGAAATGGTAATTAGCCAATTGCAATTTACTCTGAGAGATTATGTTAAACTTAAGTGGCCCTGCGACTAGGTCTTCTGAAACAATCCACATCTGCGCGGTGTCGGCATGGACTGCGATTACCAGGGTTAGGTTTGTTTGCGGAAGGTACAAGCTGCTCTTCAACTTGAAATTTGTTGTAAATTGAGTGATATTATGCAACATTAAGTTTTTGGCTAGTAACCTAAACAAATAAGAGATAACTAAAACAATATTTAAAAATGGAAATACCATTTCATTGGTTGGATTTCCACAGATTAAATATGATGAGTCGAAAGGTTCGGCTGGCTCCAAAATAAGAGGCGCATTGGATGCATGTGATGATTTGTTAAAGATCATCAAGAGGCTTTCAGTATCAACTATAGATGGAAAATATTAATGTTAACCTCTCAATGTATAAAAGCTTTTAAAAGCTATGTCGTTTGGTCCCAGGTGGAGCAGCAGACTAATTTATTTATTAACTATTTGTGCTTGTTCCATTCATAAATTATTAATTGACTTATTATATTGTAATTCTATTTACTTACATCTTCAAACTATCTATTAGATGATATAATATATTTCCACAGCTATTGCTAGCCAGAATTAGAAATTATATTATATAAAATTCAAGAAAAATTATACAAATTTCCCAAGTAATTGGGTAATGATTAAAGTTATTAATGATAAAAATAGGCTATAAAGTCAACCTCTCGTGTTGTTCAATTCGTCCTCGAAACTTCTTGCAAGTGCCATACTTTCGTCGAGGGCTGCTTTAGTTTTTCTCTTCAGGGACATCATTTCTAAAGCTTCTCCAATGCCAACGTTGTTTTCGAACATGGCAAAAACTAATTGCCTATTGCCACTATGGAAAAACGAAAGAAAATTCAAAGAACGAAATCACTGTTTAAGTATGAATTTAATACCTCGCTGCTTCAACTTTCTGGTGAGCTTCTAGTAGCTTCATATTTTTATAGTTGTTTAAAAACTTTCTATGGTTACTACTCGATTTGAGAGACTCCATCCTCATCAAACCAGCCCGCGCCGAATTATTGTCACAACAGACACAACAAATTCTCAGGGCGATGCTGCTTTTATGTTATTTTTTCAACAACAAAATTAGTGCATGTCAGCAATGACCAATTATTCTACTTATTCAAATCAAAAATGTATATTTAAAGTAAGTATTGTAATTTTTGGAGCTGTAGGGATATGTCACTACAGAGCCTTCAGCTAGCCATATCTTATTTATCAATGTTTCATTCTATTGTATTTTCGATCAATGAAATTAAAAGTAATTTGATTATCTATTACTACTATTTACTAGATTAGATAAACGCAGAACAAGTTGTGGCAAATATTATGATGTACAAGCAAACGAGATGATTATTGCTTATCAACTACCCTCGTTTCTTTAGTTACATTTATTTACAGTTATGTTAAATGTAAAATGAACACGCGGATTAAATAATCCCTTTTCTTTATTATTAACATTTCAATTACGTTTTGTGGAAATTCTCATCGGCATTTAGAACAAGGATTCTAACAAGTTTTAAACAGGGACGTCATTTCAGCTTTTTTTTTAAGGGAGATGGAAATTTTTCGTTTCGGATGATGATGGCCAATTTCGCTTAAGACCTCCCATGTTTTAGCACTAGAAAAATCACGGGGCCAACAGAGATAAAGAGAGGGCAACTGCCCCTTTCCCACATGACGACCCTGATTTATGAAAAAATTAAAGTGGAGACCAGATTATAACGCTGAAACTGCTAGCCGACATTTTTTTCGTTTCGCTTCGGTACTTCATTATTTAAGTCGCGTGGCTCCGATTTAAATTGTAATTTGTCCATATCATCGCAATCACACATCTCCCTTTTAATGACTTTGGTAGAAACTAAAAATGTTTCGTGTTCATCTTCTGTGCTGAAATAAACACTCTTGCCATCATCATCGTCTTCCACTACTTCGCACTCACTGCTCCCTGCTATCTCCTCTTCAATCTTATTCCCTGAATTTGTGAGATTTTCTTTCCTGTCCTTGATTTCACTGCCCGAACCAGAATCCACCCAGGGCTTGAGTTTTTGCAAGGCCATCAAGGAGGCATTGTTGATGCAAACAGGATCGTTTTTATCGGTTGGACTTCTATTAGTATTGTTGTTGTGAATGTTGATCATGAATCTATTGGCAGCTTGTCTTTCAGCTTCTCTTTCTTCGGCCGACTGTCGCCTAATGATAAATTACTTTGCTCTATTTTTCTTCAAATATAACATTTTAAAAACCAATAAAAAAAATTATGCCGTATTTTGAAAGTCAATCATAATCCAGACCTCCATTTCGTTCTCCTGTTCTGAAACCAGGTCTTCACTTGATGATCCGTCATCTTGAGAATTTTGGCCAGGTTGGATCTTTCCGCGGAACCCAGGTATTTCTGCCGGTGGAACCGCTTCTCCAGTTCAACCACTTGGAGTCTGGAAAAAGATGTTCTCGGTTTTTTGCGCTTCTGCGGACTTCGAATTGTGAACTGATGCCCCAATCTTTTGACGACTGACAAATGAAAATTTTTTTTTGTCTGGAACACGCATAATTCTTTCTCCAGCTCCATGCAAAAGCACCTGCTGGCGTATCCAAAGGATTCGTGAAATCCATAATACATGCTCGTTAGACGTAGATGATTCCACACAAAAAAGCTAAAATGGAATTTGTGGAAAATGGAAAAATATTTCATAAATAGATAAAAACATGATGAATGGGTACAGCTGACATGATTTTGAGCTCGGAATCTTATTATGATGCCAGTTATTTATCATTTCAAACTCCTCTCTCATCACTATGGTTTGGGGAAGTTGTGATTAGCTTTGATGCTTTTAATTGGTCTTGCTAATAAAAGCTCACGTGCTGGCGATAAAAATTAAGTAGCTTTTAACATGATTTGTAATTTTTAACTGCCACAACAAATCCCCGCTTGGCTAACGGCACACTTGCATTTCGATCTTAAATGCAAGTACATTAAAGGCAGCTTTATTATAAATAGTCGTATGCTTTAATATGCAGTCGAGGGCCAAGTATGTTTATTCTTTCAGTTATTTCACTGGAATCGCAAGAATAGCGCCGGTATTCCTAATAAATTAGCTACCGGTAGGATAATGAAAACAATGTTTACATAACCGGTGCACAAGCAGGGCACATGAAAGAGGTGTTAAGTGTTCTGATAAGTGCGGTTACAGCTCCACGTTACAGCGATGAAGCCCATATGGAACATTGTTTATTCCATGTTGTACTTCAGGCGCATAAGACTCATGAGATTCTGTCAGCACTCACCATCAATAGTCGCCAATTAGCTGCTACTTAAGAATTCGGGAAAAATGTGTAAACTTTTTAAGCTTCAATTCAGAATTTTGGACAAAATTGTACTGACTGAATGCCAGTAAAATGCCAAATGCTGATTGTGCTTCTAAAATGATTCTGCAGGAAACCTGTTAAGTCATATTGTAATTGACGATCGCTTTAATTGTGTGGTGATAATAAATATCGGGCGAACAAATCGCCCAAAGGCCCCTAAGCCTACAGCCGACCAGCGCCGGGTCATTACAGCCGCTTCCTCGTGCCGTAACTTCGGCGATCTCTGCGCTGCTCTCGTGGGATCTCCTAATTGATTTACGTCACATGATCCGACATTAAACGCTCAACGAGGGAAGTCATTCTGCCATTATGTAGAGGAGTGTTTACGATCGATATGAAGAGCCCTCGGCCGCGGTTAATGGCGAGTTGAGAGGGCGTGTAATCTTTTGATGATGTTTCTAATCTCAATTATCTCGGTGACTATTACAGGTGTTGATGGGGAAGTCTTCCTTATCTCTTAATGAAATGAGATTTTCCGTAAGCACAAAACGTTGGAATGCATTTTTTTTACGTTCAACCTTACCGAAAATTGTTCGTCTTTATACTGAATCACACACTGATTTGACAATGACGACGACAATGCCGATGACGACGATGATGATGATGTGTGCGGATTTATTATGAGCAGAAAAAGTAAATAGTTGAAGAATAAAAAATATTAACAAATGATTATCACCGCTAACCAATATTATCAGTGGCTTCTATAAATAAACTACTTAGTAACGATAATCAGCTAATATTAACCAATTAATAAATCATTCGATCAACCTAGTTTCCATCGCTGGAACCGAGTGAGGTGGTTGGTTCGATTCGTGCAAAAGCCAACTCATACGCAGAGACTTTTGGTACCTAACCCTATCCCTACCCTAACCCTACCTTACCTCTACCCTACCCCAACCATATTTCATGACCCTGGAAATCTCGGTAGAACTATTAGTTGCCTGTGAGTTGGCTTTTGCCCGTCACTGCTCCAACCACCGGTTAACTTGAAACCGAAACCTGTCCTACAGGTCGATCAGTTACGTAACCTCAGACCCTGGTTAGCGGTATAAACATGTCGAAAGAGAAGAAGCGGACATTAGACTGGAAATGATCCAAAGACTTCAGTGACAACGGAAGACATGTTTATGGAGTCATTCGTGTGAAAGTTTGTTTAAGGCGACAATAGAAGACATTAGTTTTGAAGGCTCATAAATCTATCAGGGACAACCAGATTCTACTCTCCTCCTCTTCTTCTTCTTCTCTCTCTTCATCTCTGTTCTTAATGTTGACATCCGATACCGAACACACCATAACTTTTGAAGCTGTAAATAAGAAGGGACAATTGCAATGTTTTAACAGTTGTCTCGCGGATCCGTCGTTCCTCCATCCATCCTCGTCCTTATCGCATTCCACCCTCAATTAAGCGTGACTTTGCTATCGACTCCACCAACGACAACGACACATTAATTAATAAAGTACTTGGATCCACGAGTCTGTTTTGTCTCGGGCACGATGTTAAATTCGTCGAATGTATAAATCGATGAATCTCATGCTCGATTATTCTTAAAATTGAATTTATCGGATCGGTACGTCGAATGAGTTCAACATCGAGCCCTCGTCGGGTCTTGACGTGAAGTCGATCGGGAATGATTGATTGCTGTTGAACCAGAATCACTATACACAGACGGTTGTAGAGGTAGTAGTAGCAGAGTTCTATTTATGAGATAAATACCAGCTAAATATTAATTTACTAATTCATTAATTACAATTAATAACCAGTAATCATTGCTTATTAAAAAGCCTTCAATTAATTACGGTTACCTTCTGCAATTTTACTTTGAGAAACCTTTTTGAAGCGTGAACTTGTGGCACGAGTTTGTGAATGGATTGTTCACTTGATTGTACGAAGTGGACGTTTTAGGTGATTCCAAGCTATTATTCGACATAATAATGAAACTAACGATGAAATAATATCTTAGTCCTATCACAAGCTTAATCCAGGTACGGAAATAATTGGAGCCGGTGAGAAACAGACAGGCAAAAGTTAATTTCAAATCTGCAGATTGACGATCTCGTACGATATTAAGTCGACGTTAAATTTTGGATGGAAAGAAAACATTTGCATACTTAATTCAAGGCAATCCTTGTTATTCTGGACTAGGGTGGTCTCTCAGCAAATCGAAGTAATCTTATGTAGGACGTTATTTAGGGAAGCAACTGACTTTTGGCGAGAAAAAAAAGGTGAACTCATCAGGTTTGACCCCCTGGAAAAGCTGAAATGGCATCTCTGAATCTTACGACCATTTAGATGAGGGAGGTTTTGTGGAGGCAAATTGATGAGCATACGGATGGAGAGAGGGTTGAACAGAAGGGTTATTAGAGTGACTGATGGGCAGATGAATAAATGAACGAATAAAACACAATCAAGCAAAAGAGCAACCGGTGTCTCTCAACGCCTGGTACCAACCTGAAAGACGATCTTTTCTTTCTTGCATCCATGGAAAGATAGTCTGCTGCTGTTGCTGGTGGTGATGAAGATGATGATGATGAGGAGGAGAAAGAAAGGGAGAAAGATGCTGATGAGTGGGGAGAGAACTTGGAGAGAAACTCAGGCAGTGAAGTCCGGCCCCGTAGATGGAAAATTTCGAAAGGGTTTCATTTTGGCAAGAAGCGTGACTTTCACTTTCTACGGTTTGAGGTAAAGGGGACTCGTGACCTCTGCCACTTTCTTCTGATTTCGGACCATCGGACGATCTTGGCGACGAGCCGTCACAGCTGTCGCAAATGGAGCGTGACGGAGACGCTTGAACGGCAGCAACGTCGCATCTATCATTGACTTCTGAATTGAGAGCGAGACACGGATTGGCGTGGATCTGAAAGTAGTGAGGATGGTAGCGCTGAAAACCGTGGCCTGGAAAGAATGCACCTGCTCCGTAGAAGTAAGGAACGAAGGACACTTGTGGAGAGACGGTAACATTCGGAGGTGGAATATTCACTGTGCAGGATTTGACGCGTTGACATCTCTCGTCGGATGACGTCGCCTCGCATGACGTCACGTCGTCAAGGCAGCCGACGCTTTCCACTTTGACGGAGTCGCTGCACGGTTGGTGCAGTCTGCCGTCATCAGGTACCACGGCTGACGGTCGCCCATTTTGGAAAGTTTCAACAAATTCAGAGGCATCATTATCAAGACTCACATCGTCGTCGTCGTCACCGAGGATGGCCCTGATGCCGAATGTAAGGCGAGACTTTGCTAATCCAGATTTGTCGACAGTGTTGTTGTTGTTGTTGTTGCGGTTGCTGGTGTTGAGATTAATGGCCTTATTGCTACAGTTAGTAAGCTTTAATCCATTGGATCCCTGAGACTGTTGGTGACTGTGATGACGAGGATGACGACGACGATGATGATGATGATGATGAACTTGAAACAATTCTTTTGCGCTCTTGCTTTCCATTTCCTGCAAGTTGCAGTGAACTTATTGTCAACTATTGAGCCAACTTTCCGATAAAACTTCTCAACCACTTGGAAATGTCGGAGCCGATGATCAGCAAAAATAAACAAAAACAAAGATCAACATCGTCTGACAGGAGATTAGACCCACGCAGCGTGATGTTTCACCTCCGAAAGACCCGATGATGTCTTCAAAACTCGAGGAAACAAATGGCATCGTGTTCGCGAGAAAATGGATCGAAAAACTGCTCAAGAAGACGATGGATTGGTAGCAATTATCATGCGGATTTTCCAAACAAAGAACTATTTCGGAGAGAGAGAAGGTGATGGGATCTGGAGAGGGGAAGGAGGATGCCGAGAATGTGGAAGGTTATCACGATGAGTGTGGAATTTGAACCATCGCAGGAGAGCATTTTTGGGTTGAGTTTGAGTGGGTAAGTCGAAATTCGATGATGATGAGGATGATAACAACGATGACGACGACGACGACGACAATGAAGATGACGACGACGAAGATGAGGAGGAAGAGGTTGATGGAGATGGAGACGATGAAGACGAAGACGATGATGATGGTGCTTCGTCGTGAACGAGAAGAGCGAAAGTGATCTGATTAGACCAGTGATCTCTTTCAATCAATCAATCAATCAATCAATCAACCATTCAATCATTCCATCAATCAGACAGGCGAGCAATTAAAACTCGCCTTTGTTACAACCGGGGCATAAATCGCGGGACTAGTTACTTTATGGAGACAAGCCAGGAGGTGATGCGGCAGTATATTTCGACCACGACTCTATTCAACTGGAATACAAACTGACAACCAACTTCTCACAAAAGCAGCTGATAAGGAGATGAGTGATATGCGAGAGACCAAACCGATGATGATGAAGACGACGACGACGATGCTCATGATGATGAAGATAGTAGCTATGATAATGATGATGAAGCCTTCGGCGATGATAAAGATGATGGTAATAATGATGAAGACGACGACGACGATGGCAATGGGGTCTTGATAATGATGTCTCAGATAAATGTGATTTGGATGATGAATTCAATTCTTCTTTCGGGTGAAGAATGCCTGAATCAAATTGCTGACAGACTCCTGATGAAGAGAAGAGTTTCGAAAAGTAGGATGATGAAAGAATACAAAAGAGAAAGTGAGTGAGGGGAATAATGAGGAGGGTGGCTGCTCTGAGACGCCTAACATCTCGTCAGCGATTGATGTGGCGCGAGATAAGAAAAAAATTCTCAATAACAAATATGTTGGGTAGTCATCATCGCCGTCGTCATCGTCATCGTCGTCGTCGTCGTCGTCGTCATTACCACCACCAAAGCTTGTTTCATCTCTTTAGGTTCTTATCAATCACTACCAGCAGATATCAGTTGGTAATTGTTTTGCGGTCTCGATTAATGAACATCGGGAGAAATTCATCGATCTCAGATTTGACCGATTTCCAAGGTTCAGAGCGAGTGATTGGAACAACGGAGGCTCTCAAAGAACGTCGAATGATGCTAAGCTCTTGAGGCTTCTTAATGAGGCTTCTTCAGGCCTCGTCAACCCTAGTTGCCGATGCCGTCGGTACAAGGAAGCCCTCGGCCTTCCTGTCTGCCACGAAATCTCAATCTTTGAAATGCTTGTAAAACAAATGGTTTGAAAGTGTGCATTTTGCAAACACGTAGCGTGTTTCAGTGGTGTAAAAGTGTTTACTTTTATTGTTGGAATAACAACGATGCTTGTTGCGATGATGATGTTGACGATGATGATGACGATGACGATGACGATGACGATGACGATGACGATGACTGATGACGATGATGATGATGATGATGATGATGATGATGATGATGATGATGATGATGATGATGATGATGATGATGATGATGATGATGATGATGATGTCGTTGTTGACGTTTGGCTTTCTAAATGTTGACATCTAAATCACGCAGGAGTGATCGAATGAAGGAGAAAATNCGATTAGTCACCTCAATGAAAGCACTTCTTCACGATTAATTCATCGATATTAAGTTGACCATGAAGATAAATAATGATAATTATGGCAATGTTGATGATGATGACGACGATGGCGATGATGATGATGGTGATGATGATGACGATGATGATGATGATGATGATGATGATGATTGTTGTTATTAATGCTCAATTTTTTACAATCTAATAAATGATTTTTTTAAATAATAAACAAGAAAAATAATACACGCATATTTTATAATTACCATCATCGATGGCAATCTTAATTATGGTTAGACGACAATGAAGATGATGATGATGATGATGATGACGACGACGATGATGACGATGATGATGACGATGATGACGACGATGATGACGATGATGACGATGATGGTCATTAACATTATGACGCTGGTAATTATTCACTCACCTGTTGCGATCTGCTGACGAGTCATGCATCAACAAAATCTAGTCAATTCGCTTCGCTCGTTTCCATGACAACGAACTACGTGCTACGATCGGTGGTTGTAACTTTATGAATGGAGATTTGGCGGGGGCGGGTTAAACGTTATACAAAGCCGTGCTGCTATTGGCGGATTTGAAATTGGTCTAATTTCGTCCGCCAATGAAGCATCGAATCTTTCGACCAATGAGAGTCAAGATTATGATGATAGTAATCTGTGATGACGATTACGATTACCACGGCGAGCGATCGTAATGATGATGATGATGATGATGATGATGAGAAAGGAGATGATGATGTTGATGATGATGATGATTATTATTATTATTATTATTGTACTCAGTATAATAATGATGCTAGTGGTGATAGTAGTGATGGCGATGGTTATGTTACAGTGACTACAAATAAGTTCCCGAAGGAGGAGATAACAGTCCAGAAGCAGCACAGAAAATTTAAAAGGCAATCAAGAGGCAGTAAAAAATCACGAATTTAAGAGCGGAAGTTTGATTTAAAAGTGAAGTGCGCTTTTGTGCTCGCGTGCAACCGATGTTCGCTGGCTCGCTTGTGAACGATTGAAAACCATCGCCCGAGTGGCACGCGACCTGGTCCTCCTAATGGGGTCGTGAACTTTGACCTAATTTATTTTAGTGACGCCACGACACGCGGGACTATCGAGACAGCTCAGCTCCGTCGTAGCGTCTTCATTCAATATTTAATCAAGAGCTAAGGATTGGCGCGAAGACGACGATGATGATGATGATGATGATGATGATGATGATGATGATGATGATGAATTGTTATTAATGCTGTGGCGCGCATTAATATTATTAATTATTGATGCATTGACGAGCGACGGGAACAAATTCACCAGTGAATTGAATGGCGAATGAATGAGTCTAAGGATAAAGGTGAATGAAAGAATGAATGAATGAATGCTTGGAAAGAATGAATGAACGAATTCATGGAAAGAATGAATGAATGCATGCATGGAACGGATGAATGGTAATCAAAGTGGATGCATTGGAGGCAGCGTATGTCATCGAATCAATCCATCTCCTCTCGATGGAGTGTTGGCTGATGCCAGCCCTGAGACATCACTCCACACTGGGGGGGCAGACAAACACAACACCACTCTCCGGTCACGTGACTCGTTCGGTTCGACGTCATTATATATATATATATATATATATATATATAATATATATTATATAATAATAATAATAATAGTAATGATAATAATAATAATAATTAGGTAATAAATTAAAATATTAACTTAACGTATTTTTACGAGTTCTCCATTAGTCCTCCATTAGTGCTAGTATCTCGAGTACCACCTGCTGCCTTACAAACACCTTGACTCGGTCGATTTAAACAAAAAATCTATTTTAAATATATACAATATTGTTCTTGGTCGACCGGGTACCCAGCACGGCCGGCGCTGCTGGAGCTGTTACCACGGTAGTTAGGCGACTGGAGATAGCTTGAGCTTTGAAATAGGTACTCACTTGATCCGCTGATTGTTTGTGATTTGAAGCGTTAACTCTTTTAAGTAACACGTTACAGTTGCGACGACGACGACGACGATGACGATTGTGACGATGATGATGATGATGATTATCGTGATAATATTAATGTAATTATTTATTAATCAATCAATCAATCAATCAATCAATCAATCAATCAATCAATCAATCAGCTAATGTTAAATTGTAATTTGATTTTACTGCATGACATGTCACTGCAACAATTATCATTGTTATTATATTACTAAACGTCTTATTATTATACATCATTATTACTGGTTATAAATATACTATTGTTATTATATATTACTTTTGTTGTTCTTATAATTTGTATCATCGTCGTCGTCGTCGTCATCATCACCACCACCACCAACGTCGTCGTCGTCATCATCACCATCATCATCATCATCATCATCATCATCATCGCAGACCTTTAAATATAATAACCAGTGTTACGAATGACGTTTTAATGCAGATTGCACGGCATTTCATCGAACCTATATATATTGTTCAGACAGGTGACATAACACCTTTCGATATAATCCAGGTGATTGACACAACTCGTCACCTAAAGAGGGCTGTGACCTGGATATTATCCGCCTGACGCTTTATGCCATTTGACCTGGCCTTGTTTTTATCGATAATTGTTGTTTTAATGGTCTGTTGTTGTTGTTATTTTTATTTTTATTGTTGTTGTTGTTGTTGTTGTTGTTGCTTAATGATGTTAATGGTTAATTATAAACTCACAGTGCATTAATTAAGTGACCAACTAAACCAAAGTTATTATTATTATTCTTTGCCACTAACAATACATACGTTATGCAAGTAATTATTATTTTTATTTTATTACAATCTGAAATTATTCGATAAATTTTAAGGCGAATAGTTTTTACTTAAGAGTATATTCATTGTATAA
>MPNW01000059.1:182607-194465 GCA_011800805.1 Hirudo medicinalis
TAATAATAATAATAATAACAATAATTACTAATAATAAATAAATAATAATAATTATTATTATTATTAATTTTATAATTTATATTTATATTTTTATTTATATTAAATATATTTATATTTAATAATAATAGTATATTATAATAATAATAGTAATTAATAATAACAACAATAATAACAATAAAATTAAGTAATATTGTAAAGTATAAGTAAACAATGGCGGTCAAAATGCCACCAATTAAAATAACTGATTTACAATCTATCAAAAGGTAACATTACGTAACACTACGTAACGCACAGTTACAGACGTAACTGACGTAACAGACGTTACGTTGCTAACAATTACGCCATAATAACAGCGCAATTATTAACGATAATTTCCCACTCCTGTTGGTTGATAACAAAACAAAACCCTTTGTGACTCCCTAAAATATTACAGCTCTAAAGAGATTCATCCATTGTTAAGACCGCTGATCGTGCAATATTTTTTTCGCAACAGAAGGCAACTGTTGATGGCTGGCACACGAGCCAATTAAATACAACAGGCGATGATGATATGATAAGAGTTTCATTGTGGGGTGCCAACGGAACACGCCTAGGAAATGTTTACCTTGAATGCATTTCGTTGTTCCAAAAGTTGAACAAGGCTAACGCAAGCCGAGCGGATGGCTCTGGCATCCTTGTTGCAATGATAGCAGAGGTCGCTGGGTGTTTTCGGGAACTATTTGTGAGATACAGGATGATGACGATGACGACGACGAGTTCAGAAATTTATCAAGAGTGGATGAAACTTGGAGTGTCACGTGCCAGTATTGTAACACGTTTATGGAGCGTCTGGATTCTCATCACAAACCAATATCCACTTTTCAGTTTCATGAGATAATAAATCTAAGTAACTATTTAAATATAATAGTTGTAATGTAATTAACGATGACGATCATCATCAAAAGAAACTCCAATTCACGATAATAATCACATTGAACGGTGAAAGATGGGGATTTATCAAGTTTTGTCTCAAGTTATCAATTAAGTCTTACTTTCAATGAGTGCCAGACCTATCGTAACACTTCACTCGCTTTGTCCTACATACAGTTCGCTGCCCAATCTCGTGTCAGGTCATTATCATCAAATTAGCAACGAAAGAGTGAAGCAGACGGTTTATACGGAACCACTGCGCCAATAATTAATTAGCCTAAGCGCTCCATCGTTTGTCTCGCGTTTGCTTGCGTGCGAGTGCCCGCGGATAAGGTGTCCCATAACTACATGAGCTGGAAACAAGGTCGTATTTAAGGGGTTAACGGGTTCACCCCCCCCCCACGAAATAATTCATAATAAAAAATTTAAATATAAATCCTCAACAAACAAACAAAATTACAATTTCTGAAAAAAATTGATTTAGGACAGTTATAAAGTAACTAATTATGCTTTATATCAACTATTTGCATTTTGCTTTCAACAACCTACGCGGGACCTGTTAAGTTTTCTGACCATAATTTTGTTATTACTTATGGTTACACCAATTATTGCTAGGATGTGTCTAAGTTCATTAGTTATAGGGGAATATTAATTTCATTGATTGTTGACAGAAACTTTTCATAACTTAAGCAAAATCCGAAAATGCGCAAGGCTCCATACAGAAACTGCCGTCCTCTTGACCTGCTTGTCTGAGGATTACGGTTGGACAAGCAGAGTCTGAAATCCGTCATCATCAAACCCTTCAAATCAATAAAAAAAATCTACTTCCGAAGGTAATTAAAAATAATGATGACAAGACAACTTTATTAACTTTATTTATTTTATAATTTAAAAGTTTGTTTATCGTGATGAATAAAGATTTTTGCAGTCTCTTATGATGGTCTTTGGTTTTCATTGAAGCTCCATGATTGGGAGGGAGGTGTCGTCTATGCAGTATTCATTGTCTTTGGATGTCTGTTGTCCTGCAAGGGACTTCCGCTCACGCTCGTTTGGTTAGTCAAAGTTAGGGAATGTATCAAACAATGTAGAGTATTGGATGATTCACTACTTCCCTATTCAAGGATTTTAGATTCCGAGTTTTCTTTGTTACGAAAAAAGTGTGAAAAAACGAAAGATGACGAATATCCAAGGCGCCTCTTACGCTATGCAAATGGCGCATTATAAATGAACTATTACTATTATTATTATTTAAACCATCTTCAGCAATTGATTCGTTTTCAGTCTGCAATGGTACATTTTATCCCAATATTAGGACTCTTCTCCGCAGTATTAGAAACTCAACAAGTGAAATGAGACTGAATGGACTTGTCCTTCTTAGCATTCATAAAGACATCTTGGTAGATCATCAAGACGTGTTTTGGATAAACTTGCCAAAAGTGGTCGTTGTAGTCTTATATTATAGTATGAAGACTGTTACATTTAGTATTTTGTAGCACAATTTATAATTTTTAACCCTAACCCTAACCCTTTTTCTAAGTATCTTGTTGTTAAAAGCTAACTCGTTTGGAAATAAGTATTATTTTTAAATTACAGTCTTGACTGTTTGTAAAGTAAAAAAGAACATGAACAATTAAAAATAAAATAGTTAAACTCCCCAAAAGCAATTTCTAAATACGGCCCTGGATGGTAAGGCCCCGGCGCTTTCCAGCGCTTTCTTCAATTTCGATTATCCGACTCAAAGTTACTTTAGTTTCTGAAGATTAGACGAATAACAATTATTCTGTTAAATTTATTGTTTCACAGTTCCTCCCGGTTATTACTCAGTTATTAGGCATAGAGAGACTCGCAGCGTCAATGTTGTAAGCTCTCCGCAAATGATCAGACTTGCATGACATCTAGCGATCGCTTTCGAGATGCAATTTCAAGCAGACTAACGATTTGAAAGAGGAGCGTTCAAAAAGAAAGATCAAGCAAAAATTATACAATTAAAAATGCGTCTTTTCAGGCAAAAATTAAAAAAAAAATGTTAAAAGTAAAATCATAAAAAATCCAGCTCGACGTCGCTAAATTAAGAACGATGTTTTCACAATAATTTTCAAGAATGCAAGCAAAGCACATCTAAAGGATGTTCTAAGATTTAATGGCATAGAATAACTTTTTCAAGGCAGGCAAATGTTTAAGAGAGCTTCACCAAACTACAACGTCAGTCAATTAATCTAAGTCCTAATAAAGTTTTAAACGCATTTGTATGTCATGATAAGTGTTAATGAAATACAAATGTCGGAAATATCATAATCCTCGGAACATCGCAAAGAATATCGGGACAACGCCGACTTTCAAAAAATGGAAATAGACAGAAGCATTAATTAATTTGAAATTTCTTTTAAGTAATATGTATTATTTTTCTTAATCTAGAGTTTGCAAAACATTCCGCCCTACAATTCTGCCTTTAAGTTTCCAGCCATCCCTGAATGTTGGATAAAATTCAGTATTCAAAACAGGTCCGGATAAGATGAGTAAATAGACTGGGGATTAACCGCCTAAGAGCTGGCGACCAGGTGGTTGGTGATGGCGTTGTTCCTGTTAAGGTATGCCAATATCTCAACTGGCGTGTCCACCACTTCTTCAAAAGTCACCCATTCCTCAACGTCATGAGCGTTGTCACTGACATCATCAGTCGGAGTTAGAATGACTTGAACAGGCTGATTTCCATTAATTTCTGTAGGTAGACAATAGAGTTTGTTGCGGAGATCATCTGTCACACTTCTGGAAGAATTTTCAGTTTTTCGAAAGTTACTGTTGCAAATTACCTCTTGATTCACTGGTGAATCATTGATGTCTGATTTTGGACACAAAGGCTTTGATTGCTGCAGAGTTGCATCTGGTTTTGGAGTTGAAGGTTGGACTTGTTTTACTTGCTGAGCATTTATAAGGGCAATCATCCATGGTTCTGGGTAATATTCTTCTGTCCATTCTTCATAAGTTTCAACAATCTCACCATTGTCACTACAGAATGCTAGATCAGAGCCTGTCTCGGAGGAAAACTGCCGCTTCACAGATGATATCTGAGACTCATTATCTTGACCACAGGGCAGGGAGGATCTTTTGACTTTTGCCTGCAGGCTGTACAAAATTCCCATCAGTGAGTTACGTGCAGTAATGTATGCAGAGAGACAAAGACAAATCCAAAAATTTATGCCAGACTTGTGTGAATCTCCACAACTGGGATGTTTATAAATTGAAGAGATGTAGAACATTTCACTTGCTTCAATGAACAAGCTCATTTCCAGAAGGGCATAAGCGCAAACGTTGCAGGCAAAAGAAGTAGAATTTGGTCGAAGTGCCATTCTGTAAAGCAACAGTAATGCATCATCAGCATCAGACATGAGACCAAGACTTTTGTAGCAGATCACAGCCAGGAAGTAGGCTAAAACTTGGACCTCAACGACCATTGAATCATCATTAAAATCACTTTGAAGATGATCAGGAAGTACAGCTTGCTCTATGCCACTGTAGACTAGTACATCATTCTCATATCGACGGCAGAACACCAGTGGTAAAAGAGCGTGAAGTGCATCAGCAAAGAGTCCTTGCTGATACAAATAATTGGCGTACTGCAAATCAACGCAGGACTCGACCCGCACAGAAATATCCTGTGGATTGTTTTCCGTGATGGCGATAGCTTCCTGGAAGCAACCCTCAGATATGGTCATAAATAATTCCACCTGGTTCTCATCATCCATGGTGCAGCTTTTAACATGATAGAGTGTGGCCAATGTACATAGAATCTTCACTATCTCCTCATCTCTTCCTGGTAGCCATTCCATTTCATTGTAAGCCTGGACACAGTCCTTGTAACAGGCTATGGCTTTATCAACATCACAGGCCAAAACGCTGGTGGCACCTAGTCGTCTAAGCACGGCAGCCATATCCGCTTTTATGGATGCTTCCACATCTTTCTGATAGTCAAGAGCTTGCTCCAAATTACTTCCAGCGATATCAAAGTTATGAGCATCAACATTGACACAAGCCATTCTGTTAAACAGCTGGTTCTGGAGTGCAGTCTTCGTGTTGTTTTCTCCCAACTTTTTGCTCATCTGAACAGCTTCTTCATAGAATCTGACAAAAATTAATAATTATTGAAATATGTTATTAGAATGACTTAATAATTAGAGTTAAACTCACTTCAAAGCCACGTCAGTTTCTTCAAGGGAGGCATGAGCATCTGCAAGGGCTCTGAGAACTTTGACGTGCTGCTTCGTATCCTGTCTGTCCTGCACCTCACATCCATTAATAAGATTCCTGCCCAAGTTCAAATAATAAACTCCCTTTTCGAAGAAGTCCATCATTGCATAGGCAGTTCCGAGACTGTAGAGGTTTTCAATGACAAACCAGTGGTTATAATAATCGGCATTGAACAATGCACCTCTGAGGACTCTTGTGTATAAAGAGAAAGCCCTGGTACACCAAGCCACAGTTTTGTCAAAATGGCCTAGATGGTAACATGACAGTCCCAGCATGGCAAGATTCCAGGCCTGTTGAAGAGTTGTTTCATCTACTGCTCCTGAATCACCAATTCTGTGCTGGTTGAGTATGTGAGAGGTTTCAAACATTGTGGCAGATCTGACAAAGTTTCCAAGGAGGAAGTTGAGACTTCCAAGCATGGAAAGAACATGAGAGTTTTCTTTGATGGTAGAGGAGCCTCTGACTCGAGGGAAAAGTAGCAGTGCTTCCTCGTAACGAGATTCTGCGAAGTCCAAGTTTCCAAGCATGAAATAGCAATCTGCCAGTTCGCAGAGTATTTTCAGATAAAGTTCTGTGTTTGGCAAGTTTCCATTTTTATTGGCATCAACAAGAAGATTCATAGCCTGTTTGTAGCATTCTGTGGCTTCAAAAATGCAAATGCAATAACCATCAGAGTCATCTGAAGAACTGCTCGAATCATCTCTGAAATCATCTTCTGTGGAGAGCAGCGAATCAACCCTGCGGTCTTTGTCCAGCTCCTTTTGAATGAGTTGCATGGTTCTCAAGAATAATGAATCTTTTCGGAGTTCTTCAGATAGAAAAGCCCCACCCAGTTGGTACCATATTTCACTGACTTTGGATGTGTCAGGCTCATCTTCTAATTGTGTATACAATCCTGCAGATTCTTGCATCAATTGACATCCAACAGAAATCTGACCAAGTGTACACTTTGTTATGCCAATGTTTCTAAGTAAATCTGCCATCATCTCATTTTCATGTTTCTTTTTAGTTGAGATTGACTTCAAGGTGTTAAGAGCAAACTTGTAAATTTCTAATGCTTCACAGTGTTTTTCTTTCTCACTCAAGATGTCAGCAGCTTTCTTTGTTGAGAAAACAATGGCGTATTCAATCTGTTGAGGCTTGAGGATGCTTACTCTGAGACTTTCTGTTGCGGACTCGTCAATCCTGTTCAAGGAATTGCGTTTAAAAGTGGGCTGATGCAAGCAATTTTGCCAGTTTGAGTCGTGTCCATTTGCTAATTTCAAGGTTTTCAGACTTGGTGGTTCCTCCACTCCTTGGAGCCAGTTCAGAACTTTTTCACGCTCAGTCAGAGGTGACACCTCCTCAAAGCTCTGAGGATCACAGTAGAGTTTTTGATTTGCTGCAGAGGAATCAGTTCCTGACACAGAACCACCATGCCTACGATTTGCTCTCCAGATTGTGAGGATGTTCTTCATTCTTGTGCTTTTCGAGGGCATGGCATTACCAGCATCAAAGATCGATCGTCGAGAGGAGGTTGTCTTGGCCTGAGACAGTCTTCCACTGGAGGATGTTTCTAACTGATGATGCTGTAGAAGTCTGTTATAATGAGATTTTTTCGACTGGCAGCTTGGAGAAGAAGCCCTTGTTAAGTCTCTGATGTTGTAAAGACTTGCTTGACTCTCCTGATACTCTTGCATAGCAGAAGTCTCAAAAGATTGGGTCTGTCCGATGTCTAGGTAAAGAGTACGTTCATTGTCATGATCTTCATCGTAGTCAATGACTGTGCACTGGTCAGCAAGTATTGGATCATTGGAAGTTTCGCATGTTTTCTTGTCTATGCTGATGTCTTCATACACAATCGCATTCTCCAAAACTTGCATCAAATCCAGATTGTCTCGAGAACCAGGAGTGAGACGTCTTGATATCTCGAGCATGAGCCTCTGCTGGATGAGTTTCTGGGGTACAAGTCTTGTCATGTGACTATAATGTCTTCGAACATCGATGGAAACATCATTGACAAGCTTCATGATGGCTTCTTGAACTCTATCATAGTCAATTTTCCTCTTGTAGATGGGCTGAAAATTTTCCTTGTCTTCAACTTTCTCCAAGATTTGCCCAACTTGATTTGAGTTGTTCAACAAAGTTTTCTGCTCCTCTTTTGAACAGAATGTCATCAACTGCTTCAGCCAGTCATCATCAAAAGTAAGAGGTTTGCCCTTGCTAGAGGTCAGACAGTTGCTCAGAATTTTCTCTGCAAGAGCAGCGTTGGTCAAGTTCTCAATGGTCTTGACTTGATATTGTATTCTCGATTCTGATTGGTTGAAAAATGCTGCTTCGTGGGGTTTTGGGCCATCATATGGCCTCAACAATTGGACGGAGTTTCTCTTCCCAGACCTGCTTCTGGACACCATCTGCTTCTTAGGGAGATATTTGAGTGCCTCTTTGTAAAAGGTCAATGACCTGAACATGCATCTGAACCATATGAAGTCGTCAAAGCAAAATCTTTGGCACCTTCTTGCCTCCACTTCGCCCAGTCCGGTCAAGGCTTCAATTCTTATCCAATCGTAGCCATCTTCATCGTTCAATATCTCTTGATCATCTTGTTCAGAATCATTCCACCCTATCATGTTGAATTATTTATTTGTCAGATTATGATTAATTATGTTAATGAGTTGTTTTTACTAATTAATTAATGTATAATTAATAATGTATAACTGTAATGAATCACAAATCAATTAATTTATAATTAGTTAATTAATGTGACTTTAAATTACTTAATTAACTTAATTGTAGATTGCTTAATTTATAATTAACTAATTCGGTACAATTAGTTATAGTTAATAAGTTAGAACTACAGCAAACTAATTATAAATCATTTAATTTTTAATTATAATTAATTAACTTGGTTCAATTAATTAATTAGTAATTAATTAACTTATTAATTCAAATTTTCTCAGTTCGTTGAATTCAAACAACCTCATTCAGTTAGTAAAAAGACTTCCTTCAGTGAAAGTCAGGTTAGCTTAATTAGGTCATAGTTTTGATTCATGGTTAGGAAATGAATGGAATATTTTAACCTAAGGCTTACTAAATCAAACTAATCAGACTAATTCTATGATATTAATAACAAAGAACAAGAAAAATAACAACAAATAATAAAGTGAAGAAGGAAATAGATGCAAACCAATGGCCATTGCATAATTTTTAAGCTACTCACCCAGCTGTCTGAGGACAGAGAGAAAGCACTGTTCAGCTTCATCCCACTCCATCTTCATCAACTTCATCTTCCCCTCGTTCAAAATCCTCTCACTCTCCTCATCTGAATTCATGTCCTGCAACGTTATTAGCACTAATTAATTGGTTTGTTTATTCATATTTAATGAAAGTCGGGAGTAGCAGAACTGGATGATAGAAGTGTATCAATGGACTTCTAGAGGTTGTAAATGCAGATTTTTACACAAAATCTTTAGAAAAAGTTAATTAGATGACCTATGAATGTATTGTATGTTATTATCAGTCGGCAACGGTTATAATTGTAATATAATTATATTCATCGTCGACGTCTTCACCTTCTTATCCTGCTAAGAACTGAAACTGATCAGAATAAATAACTAAATGCTGTACGAGTTATTAACAGCTAACCAGAGTTGGATAAGTGAACAAGTGAGCAGGTCAGTCTGACTTTATTAACAGAATATCTTCTATTATACAAAGCCATTTACAAATAAAAACACTAACAATACAAGTATAAATTTATACATGCTTAGCGATCACAATAACATCAACGTCAACAATAGCATATTTAATAATCAATAATTACAGAGGATTTCAGTTAAAGTGGTCTCCATCACTGCCTAGATCCTCTTGATAATTGCTCAGACCATTAAGAGCGAATACTAATAGCAACAACAACAACAACAATAATAATAATAAGGACGATAATTATTCAAGTCACAAATCTCTGCTTAGTAAATTAAGTCTCTATTGCGCCCAAATCAGTTCATACCGGTAACCAGTGTCTCAGAATATCACTCCATCCACTCAAGCAGTAAACCCGTGTCCACAACAAGCTGAGTGGAATTAAACTTTTAAAGCTCTTTTTAAGGGACTGAGTAACATTGAAGGAGATTCATTCGTTCATTCATCTATTAATTCACTTGCTCGATTTTGCAATCCTTTGCGCCTCTCCTCGTTCCGGCGTTGATATTGAGAAACTACAAAGCACCGATCATAATTCATGCACGCTAATGCTGATAAAATTTCATGCAGAAATATTTTTATGTAAATATGATTTTTATTTAATTTCATTTAGGCTTGTTTTTATGCAAATGCGTTGCGATAAGTCAACGAGGACATAGTCACAACTCAAGTGTTTCCTTCTCCTTAATGTTTTCAACAACAACAGCAAGTTGTGAGAGCTTTTGTTCACTCAAGGGAAAGTTTTCACGGAAAGCAATCACAATTCAAAAGTGTTTCGTTTTGGGAAGATGTGAGTTCTCATGGCTTGGTGGGGGGTCCATCTTCATTTGTTAGAATTTAATGCTTCATTGCCTGATCGCTGTGAGTGTTCTAAACTACTCAGGCGCGGTTGATAAGCACCTGAGTGCACCACTTTCTTACTTTAACGAAAGTTATAATCGAATGTAGTATGGCGGAACGACCAGCGCCGGATTTACCCAAGTGGAGGCCCCGATGCAGTATGGTGGAGGCCCACAGGCCTCGGCGCCAGTCCTGTTGCCCTCCCATGCCTTGACACGCAAAAAAATAACGATCATTATGTGTACATGTAATATAACAATATAATTATTGACAATGCCACACAATTAATCGTTAGTATAATAAACAGTAACTTCTAAAGTGACTACTATTAGTAATAATATAAGGAAGAGCTGAGCGGGCACACTTTGAGTACCCCAGATTTCAGAATGAAACTTTACGCACTTGCCAAGACAAGTTAGTCAGAAGATATTACATTCATCGATACAATGATGCTCTGTTGAGCATCGATTACTGATGCAATGGACGATTGCTCGTGCAAGCAATGGACACTCAAAATGTCCACCATTAAGATTCAAATTCGTCGCATTCGCGTTTGAGGAGGCACCAAACATTTGTATGGGAAGAAATAAAGCGGCCCAATTACATTTATTTAAAATTGAAACTTGAGTGGCCAGAGTAGAATTGAGTTCAGTTGCACGAATCGATTCATTCGTTTCAGTACCTGGAACCAGTGGCCCCACTTCCCAAAGAGATGGTGCAAGAATTGCGATGAGGTTTTCATGAAAATGATTTCTCGGATATTACTATGATTCAGTAGAAAAGAATCCAATTCCTAGGGTTCTGCTGTTTCTGAGGAAGGCGTTCTTGAAAATTAACTTGATTGTGCATCACAGGTTTATTTTCAGATTTTAAAGTTGAAAAAAACCGCAAAGCTGCACTATAAAACTAGTCTGCTGTCTGTGCAGACAACCACAGAGATATTTCACCTGTGTCTTGATAGAATAAACTTTCCCCGGTTAAGCTCAATTAGGCTTTTCTGCTTCTAAACAAGTTTCTCTAAAGATTTCAAGTTTGAAAGTTTCTGATTTGTTTGCACTACCGATTATTGGCCAGTTTTTCTGATATTTTTAAATCCTTAAAAAAGAGAGTAAAAGTTAATTAAGGGATCTTCGAGAAATTCTTCGGTGAGATCTTGCAGGTTAGTAGAGAGGCAATATTCTCAACAGGCCATCGTGAACTTCACCTCCATCGGTTCTTGACATTTACATTTGCTTTTGACAGCAACACATTAAAGGTAAACAAATCTATTCGTAAGAACAACGACGATGATGATGTGATGATGATGGTCATAATGGTCATAAAGGAATGACATTACAACACCAATAAATGTAACAATGCCTCTCTGTTTGGCTAAAAATAAGTTTGATTCATTTGCTTCAACTTTGGTCTCTTCACGTGAAAAATATGAGATCATGAAAACGATTGCCAGAGATTAACAATCATCTCATAAAAACTTGTTTAAAATCGTCATAATTATTTACAAATCAAGCAAACTGTATCATTTAATATTTCAACTCAGTCCGTCTGCGAATAAAGCGCACTATTTTCCCTACTCCTAGGGCTGCCGAGAGGGGGCAATTGCCCAGCGACCCGGCAATTTTGTAGTGCCATCCTGGGTCATAAAATATTATAATCATTTATGCAAAATTTATACTTTATGCTACATAATAATATTACTACCACATCTAGTCAACCGCAATGATAAAGACGAAAAAATACTTGCTGGCATAGAAAATATGGAAACATTTGTCTTATGACCACATTTTCTCATCAATTTAATGAAAACATTTTTAAAAATAGTATCGATGTCATCCAAGTATGAGTTTATATTATTACGATTTGCGTGACTTCTTTTTTAATTACTTTTTTCGTTAAAATTAAAAATAGTTTGAGGGCAAAATTTTCTGTCTGCGGTCCCGTCCACTGCCTCAATTCGACGAAGAACGACCCACAAACCATCCAATCATCATCACTTGCAGCGTAAAAATTGCCTTCGCATGTTATTACTATTATGTTATTATTATTATCGTTATTAATATTATTGTTGTTGTAATTATTATTATTAGTGTTATTATTATTATTATTATCATCTTCATCATCATTATCATTATTATTATTGTTATTATTATTATTATTATTATTATTATTATTATTATTATTAT
>MPNW01000059.1:194489-227317 GCA_011800805.1 Hirudo medicinalis
TTATTATTATTATTATTATTATTATTATTATTATTATTATTATTATTATTATTATTATTATTATTATTATTATTATTATTATTATTATTATTATTATTATTATTATTATTATACTATGTTAAATATCAATGATAACCAGTCCTTCCAAGCCCCAATTAATTCTGTTAAACGACAGATTTGTCTAACTGAGATTGGATCAAAGCTTGTTTACACCCACAAAAACCCGAGTGATACAGAAGCAGTCGATGCAATTAACTTAGGAAATGACACTAACAATCCTAGATGAAATTTAAAAAAAAATAAATAAAATTGTTGATTGACATTTAATTTACTGATATTTGAGGTAATTAATTAATTTTTCGTCTGTTGGGTCCCATTTTGACGATTAGATCAGTCGATACTCAAATTCCTCTTTATTGTCAATGCCTTACCCATCCTTGAAATTGTAACTGCTATCACAAAATCGAACAAAATTGATCATGCATCCTAAACATAAATGATCGTAAAATTGACATTTTTCTCGATGGATTGTTAAACAAAATCAACCTTACTGCCAGAGGTTCACGTTCCAGAAATATCCGAGCTCAGACTGCAAAGACCAACTTCCCCCAACCTTAAGCTCTTTGAACGCCTGAAAAGCTTGCTTTTTCATTCATTAAATCCGATTTCTTTCATAACTAAAGTGCTTTTGCTATTTTTAACCCCATAAATTTTATTCCTTAAGATTGTCAAGCGTCCGTTTAGAGGCTAGCCGACAATAGCTCAGTAGAGGTTCTGAATATGGATCTTTGAGATATTGCACTCACTCACTCCGTCATCATCTCTCTGCTTTCCGTTCACAACCACTTTCGAATCATTATGAGCCCGAATGTTAAAAATTATTTCGGCGGGCCGTAGTTTATTTCAACGTATGAAACAGTTGCAAATAGATTTGAAATAATATTTCACTTTTAACTTTTCCGTATCATTGGATAAAAATTAAATCAATGATTAAATGCAAAATAATTTTACAATTGTATTGATTATTTAATTTCAGTTACTATTTAAATATAATTATTATGAACATAATTATTCGTCATCGTAATTATTTTCGAAACACGACCGTGTCAAGCACGAATGCATCTTCTTTTGTATTGTAGAATGAATTCAACTACAGAATCATGTCTTCAGGATTAAGAAGCGCACTCAGACGAAAATAAAGTAGTTACAATTAATAGTTTCAATTTGTTATGATCACCTAATCTTAACAATCCTTGTCTTTGATTGCATGGTGCCTCAGAGCTGCCTGTCTGCTTTTAGCAGCTTTTTCTATTTCCAGGACTCACGGCTGACGACAGAGAATTTTTTTAGCTGAATGAAATCAGCGTTGATCAACTAATCGAATTAAATAATTTAACTCCCAATAAATGTTCGGAGTAATTGTAAAAATTAACATATGTTAATCGAATCCACATTTAGCACTACTTACAGGAATCGCCTTAAAACGCTGGCGACAGGCCGGGGTCCGATCCAATGAATGGAAAAATCAATACGACCACCCTGCTGCTGTTTTCTGTGTCAGGAAATTTATTCAGGAGGGAACCTCACGATTTTACAGAAAAACAGGCAAAATAAATTGTTCAGCGTGAGTTTAATAAATTAAAAATCGTCCTCAGAAATGTGATTAAAATAGAACGTTTGCAAATCTGCCTAGATGACTAATAACTCGGCCAAAAATTAACGAGAAGCCTCATAAATAGAACACAATAGACGAGCTGAAAATACTCAATGGCAAAAAAAGGTTCTTCTCTGGCAGAAACAGAAGCATTGCCCTATGATTTCAATGAGATGTCATTCTTTTAATTAAACAACCACGCAGTTAAAGAGAAGGCACTGGTTATAATTTTCAAAACGACACGCGCTATTCGGTAGATCTAACAAACAAAGCCGCTCCACAACTCAGCCTTTCAAATGCCCGTTGAATTTTCTAAAGGCTAAAGACTGAATTTGATAACAGGAACGCGGAGTGGAGTAGAAAAGCAGACGATCGAGTACAAACACCGCCTGATTGGTTCAGAATGCTGCTGAGATGACGCCGTCATGCGGTTGTTCACCCGGATCACGTCACTCACGACTCCGCCAAGTTTCTGTAATGATTCGTTAAGTAATCCCTCAACTCCGCAAAAGTCAGTCTGTCCTCTTCCCTGAAATTTTGAAGTTGTATTTTTATAAAAACAATTTTTTTGTTAATTTTAAGACTAAATGAAATAAATAAATGAAATGGAAATAAGTGAAATAGGCCTCACTATTATCAAATTTCAATTTATTTATCCCCAATTACCTTACCTTTCCCGCCAGCACCACTGCATGGCCTGGTAAAGTTTCTGGGAACATTTATTGGGTCGTTTAAGTCTCCTACCGCTGCTTATGTAATCGAAGTACTGTTTGACGCTCAATTCCTGAAAGAAAGATACGAAAGTGAAATTCCACATTTGGGCGTTAGTTAGATTTACTTTGAAATGACATTGGTAGAAAAAATGCAGAATTGGAATTGATAGTTCCTCTATCGGTTTAAGTGGAGTAAATACAAATGAAAATGTTGGAACCTAGAGTCTTACAATCATCAGTACCTCATTAAGACCTAACGTTCACTTCAAATTATGTATTAATTTCGAAATCAGCAGTTGCAATCGACTGGGTAAATGCTTACAGAATATGGATTGGCTCCACAAGACATGCTCTCCCACATTGTAACTCCAAAACTCCAGGCATCTGATTTGTGGGAAAACTTTTCATCGTTGAAAACTTCTGGCGGATACCACTTCAGGGGCAGTGCTTTCTTGCCTATAAACTGTTGTGCAAGGTAATAAAATGGAGCTTAATGAGTGCATGACGTGGATATTAAACAGTTATTTCATCAAGTGTTCAAAAATGCATTATTACCATTATAAATAAATAACAATCAAAATATTAATAATAATTATTATTAGCATAGGTTTTAAAAGCCAATACATATTTCCTCTTGCCTCATAATAAGATTTATTGCCTATCGATCTACTCAAGCCAAAGTCGCTGATCTTGGCAATCCAATTTTTAAAGAGTAGAATGTTTCTGGCAGCCAAATCTCTGTGGATGATCTGCTTTGATTCGAGGAAAGACATCCCGTCACAGACTTGAATTAGTGCCAGCACGATCTGTTGTTCTGAGATGTCTCTGTTTGAAATCAAATGAATATTCCAGATGTCATTATTTACTCTATAGTGTTTTAACGTGTATAGGACCCTGTAGAACAAGAATTTTTAGAACTTGTTTTGTTTTCTTATGCTAAGATCGTAGTCACCGACATAAAGCACAACCTATTAGAGGCAAGGTAGTTCTTGAGATTCCCCAACTGGGCAAGTTCAAGGACCAACATGGAACTTTCTGAATCCCTGCAGATACCGAGCAATTTGATGATGTTCTCGTGATTCATCAAAGACATCAAGTGTGCTTCCTTCATTAATTCTAGCTATTAAAAAATAGTATTATGTAGAAGATGTTGTACCAATTAACATTTGATAATTACTAATTTGCGAATAAAAATAATCTCTAATGGTTAATAACTTCATTTAGCTGTTTGTTTGGCACCAAAGATAAAAAAAATATTTTGAGCTCAATTAAAGAGTAGTACAAACCTCGAAAATCCCTTTGTGAGGACCAGGTACTGAGCTCTTGACGGCCACTTCGGTATCTTCGTTCAAAATTGCCCTGTGAACAATTCCGAAGTTGCCCTTGCCCAGAGTAGCACTGAAGTACAGTTGGGATTCTCGTATTTCTGTCATGTGTTCTGCTAACAAATTAAGTCGAAAGGTGTCTAAACTCAAACTCAAGAGAGTTTATGTTAGAACAAAATATTTAATATTTAAGTGATTAGTAATTAATGAAGTCACAGAAGTCATCGAAAATCAATTATTACCTGGAAAATGTTTTGAAGGAACATATGGAATGGCATCTTTGGATTTATTTGCTGTGCACAAATGTTTCATTCTTTCAGACTGGTAGGCTTCTTTCTTGACCATCGCCAAAAACGCCTCCTCCAACTCGTAGCTAATGGCTTGAGTAGAGTGAAGTTTTGGACTTGGTGTTCGAGAAGTACTCGTCAGCTTTTTCTTCCGATCGTGTGGTTTTGGCAGAGCCAAGCTGTTCTGATTGCATTGTGAATCGTCCTAATAAAGGCATTTTGAAGAAATTAGGGGTTGTTGGTTTATTTCCAAAAACACTTTTAATTAAACTTTATATCTAACTCCGTTACATTATTTAATATATTAATAAAATGTAAAATAGCAAAGTATCCGATTGAAGTATCAATAAATTACAAGATGAAATTCAACCTCTAATTAACAACTCACGCTGCTCTCATCGAATGACCGTCGGAATGCCTCAGTCACTGAAACCAACTTAGGTCGGATGTTGAGGTCTGATGTTGTGAGGGAAAACTTACGAGCTCCTTCTTGGTTACTAGGTGCAGACTGCTGATGCTTGATCTTCTTGGAACTGCGGACATTTATAACAATTAATAGACGCATTAATTTAATAGATAATTTATTTCGCAAATAATGATCTAATTAGAGAAATAATCTAATTCAGGTCAAAATCAAGAAATAAAAATAAAATATTACTCTTTTTTCTTGAAATCTTCTCCAATCAATTTTTCCGCGAGCTCTCGAAGAGGTAATTTCTTGCCGAGTTTAGGCGATCTGCTTGGTGATCTGTTTTTGGAAAGCAAATCACTTTCGGGCTCTAATCTTTGTCGGCTGGACTTAAGGATGTTGGTGGGAGCCCGAGACTGAGAAGAACATGCGATATTTTTAGCTGTGTGTAATTCCCGCTTCACTTCGTCGTTTTCATCTTTTGGCCGACTCTGAGATTCTTGAGTAGAAGGGTGAACTCGAATAACCGGTACTTCCCTAGATTTCGGATATCCAAGGGTGACCTTGTCATGATAACTCTTTTTTGAAGTTTCCTCCAGCAACAGGTTTCTGTTTCGATATTCGTACGATGGCGAGGGAACAGCCTCATCGTCGTCAAACTTGGCCTCCTCAAAGATATTAAGGCTTTCCAGTGACCTTGAAAACCTCTTTGACTGTAAAAAAATTAGATTTTTTTTTTTAAATTCTTGGAATAATGTTTTAAGGTAGCTGTATTTATACGCCGATTAAATTGTTCTAATCTCAGTCTTAATCTTAATGTTTTGGTTCATGTTGCTGTAAATGCGAATTGATAGTGACACCTTGTGCTCTTTAAAAGCAGGATTGTTTTTCATCCACGTAACTGATTCTGAAATGGAGGAAATTAAAATTACTATAATGACAACATTTATTTATATATTTTATAGAAATTATTTTAATCAATAATTATTATTTTTATTTATGTTAATTTATGTGAATGTCATCTTCGATGTCATCGTATTAAGTAATGAAATCGTCATGTCGAACAAATCATCATATTAAACAAAATCAAATTTTTAACTGAGGCATGCCGTTGAAAAATGTTATTAAAATTTAGATTTAATTTTAAAATTATTTAGTCAAAAAATTTAGAACGTAGCATTTCGTGCGCAACAAATTCATCATTTGTCAACTTTCAGTTTTAATTTAAAACTTGTCACTTTGTTAATACCATGGGCATGAGTTTTTTTTTAATGTTTATCAACAGTCACAATCAAGTGTGACAAATTAACAGCCAGACCCATTGACTCAATTAACCTGACTTACTGCCCCATATAATTGAATATAAAAAATGGAAAAATAATTGCAAACAAAAAATTATGAAATATTCTGATACTTTTTGACTGCTGGTAATCCAAGTGCAATGGACAAGCCAGACCGCCATTGTGATAGAAAGTGACGAGCTAAGATGGGTGAAAAAGAAATTATTTAAAAATATTTGCATTATGATTTTCTATTTTCAAATATTAAATTTAAATAATTAAAATGATTTTGATTTAATTAAAATTTAGTTCCTATGGAAGTTTTAACTTAGATTGATTTTATATTTCTTTCGACAGAAATCAAAAAAGTTAGATGATCTCGTGCTTGAATCAGCGATAATCATTTTTTTTTAGATCACATCTTCATTACCTTTTTAAAACAATTAAATTTGTATTAATAACAATAATAATAAGATTGTTAAGAAGCTGGTATTTTGAGGCTACCTCCATGATATTGTCAAACTCGGGACCAGGGTTTATCTTGTACGAATTGGAACCAGTTCTTGGACAAGTCTCTATGTCGATGACGTAGTGGTAGACTTTGCTTTCACAAGCCACTGACAATGCCAGAGTGCCGTCGGCTTTTTCTCTGATGCTGTGAAGATGTTGTTCAAGCTTTATTAGCTCGGCAAAATACGAGGTCGTCTTTAAGTCCCGTAATTGTCAGTTCAATTAGTGTTTTGCGATCAGTAACTAAAATGCACTAAAATGGTTCAATTTTGAACATTAATCTGGCGATTCATCGTCAAGGAATGAGCTGACAAAGCAATTATATAGTTCTTAATTTGTTTGTATTTGTCAAAGTAGGAAGCAGTTTCTACTTGAAGGGCACACGATGTGATTGCTAGCATATCACTCAGCTGAATGTTTTTGGTGAAAATTTGAGTGATGAATATTTGAAAGAATCAAGAATCATGTTGGATGGATGGATGGACCAAAGGCGTAAGGGGTGGGGTGGGGGAACGACCTCTTGCGCTTTTGAAGAAAAGCAAAAAATTAATATCATCAAGTTATGCGAGGGTTTGCTTCCTCTTGGTAAAAGCTGAAATGTCTTCTTTGATGGTAACTTGTCAATGTTACTTCTCTAGAGATCGGAATCTTGTTGTTAATGTAGCCACTACTAATTGCAGAGATCATATAGCTGAAAATCAGCATAATTGGGTTCGCTATAATCGTTATTTTATCTCCTCTGCGCCAACCGTCGTGCCAACACAGGGACGCCATTTAGCACAAGTTAATGTCTTCTCAGAAATAAATTGTCAAATGGGGCCTCAAGTCTTCCTAGAATCAGTAAAAAATTAATGCAATTATTACAAATGTCTGCAAATAAATTGTTTTCCTTCACTTACTTTAAGTTCGATTTTTTAACAAGAGTGCAACGTAAAAGGTTTCGTATCATAATGGTTGTCTTTTGTTGAAATTGTTCATATTTCGAACAAATATTTAAACCCAACCAACGAAACGTCAAACATCTCAGAACACCACACTTTCTCTAAGTCCCATTTACGAAGCATAAAACTGGGATGAGTTAGCTTACTGAGTTGAATATCCTCAATTTTATTTCAAACTTAACTCAATCAATTGAAGACAAAGCCGCCAGAATTTTGATTATTGATGTCATGCCGAGGAAAACGGGAAATGTTACTAAGATGCCCAATTACAAACGTAGGGTTTTAGTAAGAAATGCTAATTCTTCAGTGTAAAGAGATCAAAGGAATGAGTCAATTAATTTAGTGTAAGATGACACCAGTGCAGCCTCATGTTAATGGCTGTGACATGAACATGACGTCTAGAAAGACGACTCAATGAAAAGTTGGTCATCGCAAGATCAAAAGCAAATAATGAATGATTGGTTAGAAACTGTCACTGAAGCTCACGAGGAGGCTGTGACTTGCAATGGAAAATTAGGAAATTTCTGGAAATTTGAAAACCACTTCGATTGGTAATTTTTGCGTGTTTGCAAAATTTTGGATATTGCTTGTAATTGATGCATTTAAAAGTTAACTATTTGCTATAGCCACGTTGTAATTGTTTTATATTTGTATCCCTTAACTCGAAGTAGAAAAAAGTGCAATGTCTTAACCTATTATCAAATCTCAATTTAGAAGAATGTCCATAATGCTCACATAAATTTTCCATTACACTCTTGGAGAAGGTATTCCTTGCTTTCCTCTCTTGTCATTCCACCTTTGAACCATGGTTGCTTTCTATAGATTTGTTCGATGACTTGTTCGTACTTGGATGATTTCTGGAATATTATTATCATCATCATCATCATCATCATCATTATCATTATTACTATTGTTGTTGTTATTACTATTATTATTAATATTATTATTAACAACTGTTTAAAGTAATGCTACTTAAACTAATTTAAGAACCGCATTATAATAGAATGATAGATATGTATTAATGAAAATCAGTACATAAATGTTTCATGAGAATTTTTGTTTTATCTGCAATTTTTACCCAAGGTCAGAATTCTTGTGATTAGCAAAGAATGCTTTATGTATATATATATTTATTTATTACGGAGAGTAAGGATTTCAATTTCCTAGTCATCATTAACATTCTAATAACAATTATTCTTTTAAAAATTGTTGTTATACCCACATCCTTTCCTGCTTCCTGCGTCACATACAACAAGGCGGTCGTTTGACTTATCGAAGGCCAAACTTGAGCACCTCCATAATTGTCTCTGCGGCAGGGATGTGTAAGCTTGGTTATGAGGCCTGATGAATTTTTGCTGTAGTGAGCAATCATCTTGTCAATGTTCGAAAAGGACAAAGTTCGGGAAATGTCGAGGGTTCCGTCATCTTGGAGTTTGAACTGGTAATGATACGGCCTGGAAAGTAAAGGTTTAAAGGTTTAGTTAAAAAGTTGATGAATAAAGTCCATGTGCTATTTTATGAAAGTAATTTTATGTGATGATGTACGTGATGATAATAATGCAGAATGCTTAATTTTTAGTTATTCGTACAGTTAATATTGAACAAATCGGACCTGCGACAATATGGCGTTATGCACTCATAACAACAGCTTTTAGACACCACCTACAAAACTTGATGTAAATTTAACTTCACTCACTTGCCGTTGAAACAGACGGCGATGCTGAAGTCCATTGGTGAGGAGAGACATTCCCGCATCAGGAATCTTCCGTCTTCTCCTCCAGACTCGAGCAGAATCTCTTCGGCCCTCTGCCTGCTGATCTTGCCAAAAAAGTAATCCTTAGATGCGAGTGTAGACATGTTTTTGTATTTTTTCTTCTGCTGGAATAGTGACTTCAGAGTAGAAACCATATCTCGAGTTTCATGGCATGAAATTGGAGTCTGTCGAAAACGTTGAGTACATACTTGGCAGAATAATTGAGTTGTAACACGCGAATAAAGAAATATAAGTGTACAGTTAAATAATTTCTCTTAGAGGAAGTGTTTCGGAGAAGGAGCATGAAAACCAAATTATTTATATGAGCTCGATCGTGTGTATCAGCTTTATGAGGCCGTCGATGACTGGTCACGATCCTAAGTTAGTTACTAAGTCTGGCTCACGAGTTCATGATCTTCGTCTAAATAGGATAAAAATTGTTTCAAGATCTGAGGATTTGAAAATGTTGCGTGACAACGACTGTAAATAATGCTCAAATAGCTTTATCGCAGAATAAACGCCAAATAGAGGAACCTCAGGAAGAGTTCAAGCACATTAAAGAGTTGCCATATAGCACGCTTGATGACAGATAAGGTTATTTATTCCGATTGTTGACGACGTTTAACATCGATAAAAAAAGAAATGGAAACCCCTTGTTTTACGCCCGGACTAATGAAGGAACCATTTTGGTTATTTGCAAAAAATAGGTAGTTCCTGCTTTCTTGAACATCTCCAATTATCTTGCAAGGAAGCCAAAGAGCAATTAAAACGCTGCCGCCAATACTGTGCTAATATTATAATAACAGTACTTTTTATTAACATAATTTTTAACCTGTGTAATTCACGCTTCGCACGTTTTATTGTTTAAACGTTGCAGCAGTCATGCTATTTGCAGACCACTGAATAAAATCATCGTCATCTTTATTATTTTTATTCGATAACAAGTTACTTCACGTCCTTAATTGAGACATAGAGCTGGAATGACAACGATAACGATACAGAGTTTGATTAGAGTGGCGTATGTTCAACAGAACTTCAAGACCACTAATTGCAATTATGTTATTCTCTATTAAAAGGTCAGAGTAACTTGTCCCGAACTTTGACAGTTTAGGCACAGATGATCGCAAATGATCATCGATCACAACAAAAACATTTATTAGTATAAAATAAAAACCCTCTGGGAAATCTGGTAAAATCTGGTAAAACATGTAATGTCCCCAATACTTGAGGAAAAGTTAACGTAACTTCCAATTTTATCATGTTGGATACAGATTTCACACTTCATTTACTTTCCCATTATTTTGTAGTGTTCAATTGCATTTATGTGGCAATATCAAGGACTCGGTAATTCCTAAGCAAGAAATATTTGGAAAGCGAAGTGAAAATTTAATTACATTATGAGTAATCAATCGAGGAGGCAGGAAGGAACTCCGCACAAAAGTCATAAAACGTGATATCATTATAAGCTGTGCTATATGAAAACCATTGAGAAATTACAATTAAAAATGTTTAATCTTAATATCACTCAAGATAACATATTTTAATAGGTTCGCTCTTTTAGTACAATGTATTAGAAATAAGCTTTCTTTTACTGTTTAAGCGTAATTAAGAAAACGGAACCAAAAAAACAACGAAAAACCTACTATTTTTGCATGCGCAACGTGTAGTTCCCCACAATTAGCTACTATGCGTAATGCAGGAGAAGTTAGTTAATTTTTATAATAACTATCAAATTCTTAAATTTTCTTTACTTATTGTAAATAAGCTCTAAAAACCATGTCGATGACATACCAGAAAAAATTTAGAGCCATAATGTATATCCAAACCTTGATTGATTTTTTATTTACACAAATCTTTTTCGTCTAATTTAAAATTAAGTTAAAAATTAAAATACGTTAATAAGCGTAATAAAAAATATTTATTAGCAATTTTAACAAAAAATTGTAACACTCTTGGTGGAAGTATCAAGGTCGCTCAAGCTAGTTGTTTAGTACGCACATGCTTTGTATAGAAAATGGCTTCTTCTGCAGTGTTGCTCTTTACTCGTCTTTGCTCAAAACCAGGTCAGATACCTCAGTTAACAGTTACTTTTGCATGTTTTTAAGCAGTGAGAAGTAAAAAAAATTAAAAGGTCATAAACTGATCGTTAATTTGTGCTTTTTTGCAGTTGGGCTTGCTAATCTGAGCGGCTCCAACCAGTTTTACAAGGTTTGTTGAACACAAGCGTGGCTACATAAAATCCGATTATTTCATCAGTTTAATTCTTGTTTAGAACGGACTCATAGGATTGAACCAGACTTTCAACCGATTCGCTGTAACCGTACCAGGTGCAAAGAAAACCTATGTCAGAGATAAGCCACATCTCAACGTCGGAACAATCGGCCACGTTGATCACGGAAAAACAACCCTAACTGCTGCTATAACAAAAGGTTTGCGACCAATCTGCGCTTTTCTAGCAGGTTTTAATATCTGCAGGTTATAAGGCGATTAAGTTTGAATTATGCCACTAATCAAAAAGGCACAATGAGATTTTAGTTTTGAAAAGTTTGTTGATGCTCACTACAAGAATGCTTAGCTCATGAAATTGAATGTGGACAGAGTGACAGATAATTGATGTTTAAAATATTTGAATGTAATGTTTTTTGTTTAGTCTTGTCTGAAGACAAAAAGGCCAAATTCAGAGCTTATGATGAAATTGACAAGGCACCTGAAGAGAAAGCAAGAGGCATCACAATCAATGCCACCACTGTCGAATATGCAACAGAAAATCGACATTACGGACATGTTGACTGTCCTGGCCATGCTGATTACATCAAGGTTCAGCTCAAAAACTTGTTTTGTTGCTTTTTCTCAAGAAACATCATGTAAATGAATTGTGTTTCAATGAGGCTCAATGTTTTTGCAGAACATGATCACAGGAACAGCTCAGATGGATGGAGCCATCCTCGTTGTGGCTGCAACAGATGGTACTATGCCTCAAACCAGGGAGCATCTTCTTCTTGCCAAACAGGTTGGAGAGTCCTCCATGAGATTCCTTTCACTGTTTTTTGGATGAGATTAATTTTAGTGTCTTGATTGATATTGGCAGATTGGAATTGAAAAACTGGTTGTCTACATCAACAAGGCAGATGTTGTTGACAAGGAGATGCAAGAGCTGGTGAGTAATGATTTGTCTAAAGTTTGTCAGAAATCACCAAAAAATGACTTGGGATCATTGAAAAATAAATTTAATCATCACTTTTGCGAATATTGTCGAACTTAATCATAGAGGGGATTTTGAAGTAGATAAATGTATTTTTAATAAAGGTTGAGATGGAAGTCAGAGAAATCTTGGGTGAATTTGGTTTTGACTCTGATGCCACTCCTGTCATTATTGGTTCTGCCCTGTGTGCCCTTGAGGTAACTGGTTATGCTAACCCAATCATCATTCTTGAAATAACAAACTTATAACCTATAATCAAACAGGGCAAGCAGCCAGAAATTGGCAAGGAATCCATCAAGAAGCTCCTTGATGCTGTAGACAGTTACATACCTTTGCCGACCAGAGACTTGGACAAGCCGTTCTTCCTTCCTATCGAACAAGTTTTCACTATTTCAGGTGAGTTCATTTAAAAATATCACTAAATTACTTTATTAGCATGCAACATACCTAAATCAGTGTAATTTCTAACTAGTGTCACAAGAAGGCTCATCAATGTTTTTTTAAAGTGAAATGTTAGGAACAGAAAGTACTGTGAATTTTTTGGCATTCAGGAAGAGGTACAGTTGCCACTGGCAGACTGGAAAGGGGTGTCATCAAGAAGGGTGATGAAGCTGTGGTCATGGGTCATGGGAAACAGTTCAAGACTGTGATCACAGGTCAGTCTTACAGACATTTACAGAAACATTTTCATTGGAACCTAGTCCCTTCATTTTCAAACAAAAATTGTTTTTATGTTATTTAACCAGGTATTGAAATGTTCCACCAAACTCTGGACAGGGCTGAGGCTGGTGATCAGATGGGGACCTTGTTGAGGGGTATCAAGAAGGATGACATCCAGAGAGGTCATGTCATCGCCAAACCTGGAACCGTTTCTATGCACAATCACTTTTCAGCTCAGGTATTTTGAAAGCCTTGAAAGCAATGTTTATAGATTGGAGAGTGATGGGAAATCACTTTATAACATTTTTAAAAACTTGCATCCATTTAGATTGTGAGCATTTTGAATGCAATGTTTGAAGCTTTGAAATTTTGAATGAAATATGTAAGGACTTACTGTTAGACTTGATGATTGCAAATATCTCATTGGATGTTTAGGATATAGTGCCAAACTTCCAGAAGTTTCTACTATATATATTTATTTGTGTAAGTTTTATATTGCTTGAATTTTAGATTTATCTGTTGACCAAAGAAGAGGGTGCCAAGGGCAAGCCATTTTTGCACTCTTTCCAGGGTCAAATGTTTGCAAAGACATGGGATGTGCCCATATTGTTTCAACTTCCAGAGGGAAAAGAGATGTTGTTGCCTGGAGAGGATGCCAACATTAAATTTGCCATCAGGAAACCAATGGTGACATGTTATACTAATTTGTCATAGTGAGAATGCTCACTAAGTTGCTCACACAATAATGATATCTTATGTTGTATTGCATGCTAAATGTGAAACATTTTTTATTGTCTTAAGCTGTCACTTGTCATTATTGTAATATTGCATAATGTTTCATCATTTTCTTAAAATTCCATTGTGGATTTTCAGGTCATTGAGAAGGGCATGAGGTTTACCTTGAGAGATGGGTCTCACACTCTTGGCTACGGAGTGGTGACCGAGCTGCTCAAGGATGCCGATATTGAGAAGCTTGACTTGGCTAGGAAGATGGAAAAGAAAGCAAGGTTGAAAGAAGAAAGAGAAAAGGAAAATGCTTAATCTGTGACTGACTTTTTTTTTTACACAATGTTGGTGCATACACCTTATTTTGACAATGGTTTAGCAAAGAATTATTCCTTTGGATTCAAGAACAAATGAAGCCATCTTTCTTTTATGGCACTTCCAGGAAATGAAAATTCTTTATTTCTCAGTGATGTCTTTGTTGTCAATTTTCCTCAGAATGCATATTGAACTTTGGAATTGATAGCTACACTTGAGTGCATGTCGGGTTTTTGGGTTGGTGTTTGTGGCATGCTCTTCACAGCAAGTTCCTTAGTCAAAAGACTAAGGAACATAATACATTTGTCAATGGTCTCTAGTAGTAGGTAGTGGGGACTATGATTCTCAGGGAGCATTCCTCCCAATGACGATAACCAGACAGCTCTGAGTAGAGAGAAAACACATGAGATTAGTTAGAGAGGTTTGAGATTCTGTTATTGAACTTCGACTCCGTTCTGTTGCGCTTGTTATGTGGGCGTCGTGAATGCATGTCATTCAAAGCTCGACTAATATGGCTTAGATGACCATTCGCTTGAAGAACTTTGAAGTAAAAGTCATGCTTTATCTAAAGTTTGTTATGCTAAACTTGATAGTGCTGTTTGGAACTTTGACGACTTTGTGTGAGTTCACAAATTTTACAAAACTCAAACCACACGATGGGAGACTAGTCGCTCTTATTCCCTTTTATTTGGTTCTAATGTTTCTGTTATGTATTGTTATTCTATCTAGGTTCTGGACAAGATTCTTGCCAGAACTTCCATGCAGATAAAAATGTGTCAAAGGAGAATCAACTGCAAGAATGTCTGCTGCTAAACTATAAAGATTCAGTTAGACCAACCACCGAACCAGGTCAACCCGTGCATGTCAACGTGAGCTTCTACGTTGTGGCAGTGCACAAGTGGTGAGTTTCTTAAATTCAGGTGGTTAGACAAATTCAATATATTCGTTAGACAATTTAGAGATGCATACTCATCCCAAAGTTCCTTTGGTCTGTTGCAGGCGATAAACATGTTATGGAATACACGATATTTAGTTAATAAATTAGATATTAATTTGATAAATTAATTAACTAAATTACTATTAAATGGTATTATACTAAATAGCGAGTATTCGCAGAACGCCACTGTATTATTACAACTGAAACTTAGGTAATTACTTAAGAAATAACAAAACTCTAGCGCAACAATAAATATTAATGTAATATATACAAATCTCAAATCAATTAATTTATTTTGTTCTTTATCTTTTATTTTTTAATAGTATGACAAGGAAAACGCCATTTCACTGGAAACATACATCGAACAAGTTATTAGATTCTTAGCCTTATTTTGAATATGTCATAATCTTATGTAGTAATTGTGGTTTATTAATGTTTGGATGGAGCTTAGATATTAAAAAATTCAAAAGATAGATAATAAAGATTGTTCCTAATGACCTTAACTGAACAAATTGTTCTTTGTTTTTCAGAGGTGGTACGACGAAAGATTAATATGGAACCGAAGCGCTTACGATAATATCCAAAAGATTTTTATCAACTTTTGGGAAATCTGGCAGCCTGAATTGACCGTTTGGGACAAGTGCGTATATGGATATACAATTATATACGCAGATTTATTACATGCAAAGTCCAAATATGCCTATTAACATATTCCAGTCGAGACAGCACTGGAACCATCGTAGAAGGCAGAAAGGCAATAGTAACCTACAAGGGAGAAGTAGAGTGGATAACCCAGATGAGACTCAGTACTTACTGCTGGATGGATCATGCCAAATTTCCTTTCGACAAACAAATATGTCGTTTCCAATTCCAGCACCAGGTTTACGATACCTCCTTGGTTAAAATGAACATCGTTTATCCATCCGAGAGCAGAATGACAGACGGGAGTTGTTATTCCATCCATGCCGAGTGGAAAGTAGATGTGTGTTACGTAAAGGTATGTTGCCATCATTCACTTTAGTATTCGTGACTTCACGATAGTTTAATGGTCTTCCAAATGATCAATGGGCTAGATTAGATCGTTTCAATTGGCATTCTAAATAATAAAATCTATGTCCGATAATAGATGATTCTGAATGCATTTGGTGATTCAACAATCCGTATGTCGCGTACTAATTAGATTTGAAATAAAAAAAACTTTACTCGTCACTTGAAACTAAAGGTAGAAAAAACAACTTGGAGGGATCTAAACATGTCTTACATATCCCTGGAAATAATTATGGATCGGCAGTATTCATACCACTATTACCTAATCGTCGTCCCTTCGGTTTTGGTGGTTCTCTTCACTCTGTCGCTTTTGTGGCTTCCCCATGATAGCAACCAGCGGTTTTCAGCAGGTGAATCCATTTTCCAATCATTTAGTAAAACGTCACATGAAAGTTGTTTTCTTAAATTCAGTGAACGCGTTTTTAAGTATACTAGTTCTTCATTCAATTATTCATTAATCTTAGTAAAGAAAAAATACACATTTTAGCTGGAGCCATGCTCTTTGTAATCGTGCTGACGAATTTCATCCTCCAACAATTCCTCCCGCCTGGTATCGGCGAAGTTCCAGTCGTAGGTCGGAATGAAAACCGATTAACACGATTGACATTAAAGCTTATAAGACAGAGGGTTTGGTTTATAGGATGAACATTTAAAGTCTATTTTGCTACACAAGATGAGAAAGACAGAAATCTAAATTATGAACCTTACACTATCGAACTGCTACTATATAATTTGATTCAGTGGTTTATGCTGTTAGATCAGTAACACTTGAAACTTAAGACAGCTTGATCATTTTAATGTCAAGTTAAATATTTAACGTTTTACTCAACAGCTTCATATCTTCTCTACTCCATAATCCTTTTGGTTATAATCCTTACAATATCGATGGTCACCTACAATCTTCACTCAAAAGATCCAAAAGAAGGCGCAATTCCAGAAATTCTTAAAAAAGCAAACTATTTTTGACTAATTAAGAACTTAACAGGATTTTAAACGATTTAACATTGCTTAAAATATCTGGAATTCAATAATAATGTATATTTTTGTCCAAATGTTTTAATGTAATCCCATGATATCCCGTCAGATTCTGTTCAACTTGGTCGTTGTCAGGGCCACTTTTGCCAACATAAATCCATTCATCTCGATGCCAAATGCTTCCTTGGAAAATAAAGCGTGGAATGAACCAGTCCAGCGAGGAGGAGATCCCTTTTCTCCCGGATCAGGAGGAAGCGGAACCAGCTCTTTCGGGCAAAACACGGAGAAGCTTTTGGGGGACATTCGCAAACATTTGAAAGTCTTGGCCAACCCGCCAAACAAAGCTGTCAATGAGTGGAAACAGTTAGCTGTCATCGTCGACAGACTTTCCTTTTACATAATTTTCATCCTTAACGTCGTCATCAGCACTGCTATTTATGCTCATTGAAATGTATTGAAAAGATAACTTCCTTTTCCGATCGGTCCATAACATTTTCAATTATTTTTCGTCATGACATTAGTTGCGATAGACGAAATACAACCTATTGAAAACCCATTTTGTGTCGCTAGTTTTCATTGCATTGTTGTAGTTGTTGTAATTGAGAATCCAACATGTTTAATGGATGAAATAAACTTGAATGCTTTCTGGGTTCATATAAATTTTCTTTATAGACTTTATCCTCAGTCGAAAGCATTGACGTAATGTTTGGCTCGTAAATTATTTACTTATGACCATTAAGCTGAGAAAGTCAGATATAGAAGAAGTTCAAGAGTATTATACACAACTTTAACTGTCTGGATCAGAGATCAGGATTTAATAATGTTTTTATTTAGTTTTAAGTTGATGATCGCTGATCAACATTAGATACTTAGTTTTCCAAGAAATTAAGAAGATGAAACAGTTTTAATCAGACGACAAGCAAATCAAAAGTTCTTTAAAAAGTTCATCTGAAAAGTATGCCTGGCTTAAGCTTATTATTGCAGTTTTGATTAATAATATAATTAATATTAAACTATTATTACTTAATAACAATTATTGATTAATTTAAAGAGCAAAGTGTAATGCATCAACTCGAAATAGCGTTGTTGGACTTCGAATCGAAGAGTGGTTCCTCCTTGTGGGCGTCATATAATGTTTATCTTCTTTGACCTTACTTATATTCTAGTTTAGTAGTTTGATAGAAGGATTGACTTTAAGTTTTTTACAATGATAATAAACACAGCCAGATTTTAAGGAATTTGATGATGCTGATCTTTATATTGACGATTGGAACGCTGACGACTATATGTGAATAATGAATTTAGATTTTCTTTCACTGTGTTGCAAGGCTTACAAGATCTGTAAAAAATAATTCAACATTTCCTGCATTTTCAGCAATTTCGTTCTTTTCTCCAGGTTATGGAGAGCCCAGCCAGAGTACATGTCAGGGTTTTCCATTGTACATAAATATGAGCAAAGAAAGTGAGCTGCTGGATTGCATTTCCAGAAATTATAGCAGAAGAATCAGACCTGTCCACGAATTAAATCAGACGGTACAAATCAATATAAGCTTCTACCAGGTGGCAGTGGCGCAAGTGGTGAGCTTCATTTACTAATTTGAGCAATGTTAGAGCCAACTAGTCCTTCATTCAATATTAATCCATCAAGGATCCATCGCCAAATATTCAAAACAAATAACATCAAATAACTAAATATTAGCTTATATTTGGCAAACAATCAATGCAAGTTTTTCTCAAACGATAATAAGTTCTTGAACATCTCTTAAATTTTCAATTTAAATTAATTTTTTAATTTATTTTCAATTAGTATGACAAAGAAAATGCAGTTTTGCTGGAAACTAATGTTGAACAGGTTTGTTCTGATAATTTCAATTGATGATTAATTGTATTATAGTTATTCTGAGATCTTTATTTGCATTAGTAGTGTCAACTGGCTGTCATTCTTTTTATCTCACATATTCACATTCGAAACACTATCATTTAATTATTTCAGAGATGGTACGACCACAGGTTGACATGGAACCCTGATCATTACGCAGGCATCAAGAAGATTTTCGTAAATTACTGGAACATTTGGGAACCAGAATTAATAGTTTGGGATAAGTATGTACAAGAAATATATTGTTCAATAGCATTATTACTGCTATTTAAATTCCACTAATATAGATATTTTAATTTTCAGTCTTGATGAGCATACGGTTATAGAGGGCAAGAAAGTTGTCATATCTTACAAGGGCGAGGTGGAGTGGATAACTCAACTGAGGCTGAATAGTTACTGTTGGATGGACTTTGCACGTTTTCCATTTGATAGCCAGACATGCCATTTCTACCTCCAGCATCATATTTTTGACAAAGATCTCGTGAGCGTGAATGTCGTTTATCCAAACAATAAAATTATGCCAGGTGGGACTTGTTATTCTCTCCAGGATGAATGGAATATTAACAATTGCGAAATAGAGGTGAGATATCATATCACTATCCAAATGAATCTAGGGTAAATCAACTACTGTATTTATTTAGATCAGTCATGAATTTTCTATTTAAGTGAAAATTTAATTATAATATAAAATATTATACATATATTTTTTATGTAATAATATATATATATTATAGGTGGGAGAAGGGGTTTGGAAAGACATGAACACTAGTTATATGGTAATGTCCATCTCCATGGAAAGGCAGCATTCATACCATTACTATCTTGTTGTTTTACCGTCAGTTTTGATAGTGATCCTAACTCTCTCACTTTTCTGGCTTCCTCACGAGAACAATCAAAGATTTATTTCAGGTTTATCCACCTTCACTTTTACTAATTTTTTTAAAATATTTTTTTTAAATAATCAAAAGTCACTGAATTTCTCAAATTATTGTTAGATCTGAGAGTTTGAACAAAACATCTCAATCTCTTTAAAGCAGTCGTTCTTAGTTGTTTGATTATTTTAACAAAATAGAAAGAATCAACAATTAATTATCATTACTAACAATTTATTAATTATCATCAATCGTATTTGCTTTGCAGCTGGATGTGTCATGTGTATGATTTTTCTGTTGAATTTTGTTCTCCAGCAATTTCTTCCACCAGGCCTTAGCAATGTTCCAGTCATAGGTGGATTCCATCAATATATATTATATTATTAAATAATAATGCTTTAATACTCATAAATCGATCAGTTAATTTGTATATTTCCATTCGCTAAAACTTTAAATACTTTTCTTACTGGTAACAAGATCAGCTTCTGTATTAAGCTCACTAACACGATCATATTCAAAACATTTCCTTAATGTTGCTTTTTCTGGACAGCTTCGTATCTCCTGTATGCAGCAGCACTGGTTATTATGACAGCTGTCTTATCCTTGGTCACTCGTAATCTTCATTTTAAGGATCCGAGAGAAGAAGTTGTTCCTGAGATAATTAAAAAGGTTCGAAAGTGTTTATTCATGACTCAATTTTATGTCATTTTCTACAATATACAATCCTATAATTTGATCATGTAATTGTACTTACTCAGATACTCTTAAATTCTATTGTCGGAAAAGTCACATTTCTTACCACTTCCATGCCAAATGTTCCGCAAGAAAACAAAAGCTGGAATGAGCCTTTTCAAGGAGGAAAACCTTTCTCTCCCGAATCAGGTGGACAAGGACTCGGAACTAACAGTTTCATGCAGAATAAAGAAAACCTTCTTGATGACATTCGCAAATATCTGACGATTTTGACCCTCCCTTCTACGACGAAAAGAGTTTTTAATGAATGGAAACAGTTGGCTCTTGCAATCGATAGACTCTCCTTCTACATACTTTTCCTGCTTAATATCATTATCAGCTTCAGCATTTATTTCACTTAAAATACCAGCTTAAGAAACATATCTTCATTGGTTAATGTTGTTATGATAATATTAATACTTCTATGTCCGTTTTGAAGAAACAATTTATTTCAGGTTTATTCCACTTTAACTATTACTAATGTTTCTTGTTTTTCAAAAAATCAAAAGTGACTGAGGTCTGGGGCACAGAGCAGTATTAGCCCGTGACAGGACCGCTAGGCTTTCCGTTGAAAAAGTACACTCACTCACTATAAAGAAGGGCTGAACAGGCCTGCGACCGGGTGAACAAACCGAAATTTTCTTGAAAAGAATGAAAAAAAAAATCTTACCCTAACTTAGTTTGATGGACTAAGCCTCCTTAAAAAATGCTAAACAAGTGTCGTCCTTTTGTAATTTAGAGAATTTTTGTATCCGCTGCGTTAAATGACGATTATCTGCGATTCATCCGTTATGAATACATAAGTTTCGCGCAAATGGTGGGCAACGAGGCCTCAGCTTAGTCAGCCTTATGGAAAATGGATCACTGCTGGGGCAGAGTTGTTTACCAAGGAAAGGAAAAGAAATTTATTCATAATTCAGAACAACTTTTTTAATAACTGAGTCAAGAGTTACTGAAATCCAAAGTTTACTTTATCTAAAATTCAGGAAAGGTGGATATAAATAACTTCTAGCCAAATTGAAAATACGTTCGTTTATTGCAAGTCAACAAAACGTTTGAAAAGTAAATCAAGTACGACATTAGTCAATAATGTCTTTAGAACCAATGCAGAAGAAATATTGAAAAAGTCATTACAAAAACCTTTCTTCCTCCACAGGCATGTTGAACTTAGAGGAAAACATGATAATGGTGATAATGATGGAAAGGAATCCAAAGACGATCAAACACAATCTTTCGAAAACTAGAGCCATCTGCTTCCACTCGCTGGCTACCAGCATTTCAAAGCTAGATCCTTCTGATTGAGAATCTCTTTCCACAATCAGAGCCGAAAGATATCTCTGAAGGTCATCCAATGTCCTATCAATTTGTTCTCCTGGTGATGGAACCTTTGAAGCTTGAGTAGCAGAACCTTGTCTGTCTGAGTTATCGGATGATGATTGTTCCATGGAAAATGGAAAGGAGACATTAGCGAGTCTCTTCAGATATGGATTCAAAAAGATCTGTTTAATCATCTGGTGTTAATCAGTTCTTCATGGAAAGGTTGACTGTGAAAGCTATCACGCTTATTTACAACAATTTAAAATCTGATTTTCAATGTAGCATTGCTATTAATGTTCTTATTTTATTTTTTTATGTTCCTATTTAATGTTCGAATTTTCGATCTTATACAATTTGAGCAAAATAGCTTTTCTTCTCGTTCTAGTAAAACATTCAGTTATATTATATACTTATTATTGTAGATTAATTGTTTGACCAACCTGTTTTAAAATCGGTGGCAATGGCTGTCTGTTGTCATGGTGGTAGATGTAGTAAGTGACGATTGAAATGATGAAGACGAGGAGGAGAAGGATAAAGTCAAGCGTGATATATTTCACTAAATTTGTGATTGTAAATTTGTTTTCCATTAAAATTGTAAGTTATCAATAGAAAGTTAAGGGAGCATTGCTACACACAAAATATAAAAAAAAAAAGAACAAATTAACTTCTGAAAATACATCCATACAACGTTTCAGTTATTATCTAGAACTTAATCTTAATATGATTTTTATTGATGGCTGCAAATAGTAAACAAAACAGACCAATGAACGGAACTTTGCCTATTCCGGGTGGAAGCATGTGCTGTGCCGATAAATAGAGAGAAATCGTTGACATGAAGAGGAAGGACGCTACGAATTATTATTAAGTTAACACATTAGATTAGTTTCTTAATTTTGTTTAATTCGGTTTACTTCAAACAAAAGTTTGTGATTTAGTGCGCAGCTCGACCGACTGAGTGAAAGTGTCTCGAGACAAAAGCATACCTCAATTAGATCTAATTGTGATTGAGGTAAGCTATTTTCTTAAAAGGATGTCGATCTGACGGCATTGCTGAAGGTATTAAATCCTTACCCATGACAAACCTCTGGTTCGACTGGATTGGTATCATGAAGAGGAAGAGAATGAAGATGAGAATGCAAATCGACGGACAGACAATGACATAATTGAAAAATATGGTCTTTCGATCGAGAATGAAAGTGAACGCATAAGTTACATGTTCTTCAACTTTTCCATCTGGCTGGGTGCTCAGGAAGGTTTCGTGCTGAAAAGTACCCATCATTTATTCAAATGTTTACATTACAAACTTATTCAACCCAAGGAGTAACTTACAGCAAGTCCGCTAAGAATCATTTATCGACAAGATGAAATGTTATGTATAATTGCAATAATGAAGAAAACTATTTCAAAATTTAAGTAGGTCTGATTGATGAAACAGGATTAAATGAAATTACAACCATGATATAAGCATCTCTTTCCTTCCACTGGGCAGTCAAAACTTCCACTTCAAAGAAATCTTCTACGGTTACGTTAAGGTCCGAGGTAGGATATGGAAAATGATAAATTCTAAATTCGCATATTTGAGTATCATATGGAAAATCTGTGAAGTCAGTCATGCAAGTTGTAGTGGCGTGGAGGAACAGAAACCATTCTACTGTGCCGTTGTACCAAATCCTGGTTTTCATGGTCTCCATGTGCTGTCTCTCTTCGTTGCGACTGCAAGGAATTTTTAACACGCATTATTGCCTTACGGCGAATGTTTATCAATTTTGCGAAGCTCATCAAATAAAAGAGGTCTGGAATTCAATTTTTATTTTATCGGGCCTTCGAATTTAGCACATCGTGACGTTAAAACACAAAAGAGGGCCCTCACTTCAACAAAACAATAGGCACAGGTTTCCAAATACGATAAGCCGGCTTCAACATATACTTTATTCCTCCGAATTGTTCAGGGTCCCATTTGTATGATGGATCTTGCCATTTCTGAAATAAATTAAATATTTTTCTGCGATAGAAAGTCACATGAAACCGGAAAATGTGGCATTTCGCGTTTATTATAATGTCATGGAATAGAATAAAAGTGGTATGATCATGCAATTCCACTAAATTGCTTACGTAGCGAGTTGACAACTGAACTTCAATGGTATTTTCAAGATCGTTCTGAATTAAATTAGATTTTCCAAGCTTGAGAAATAAATAATAAATGTAGCAAATTTCAGATGAACCCTCACATAGTCTAGGAGGGAGAGAAGAGGTACTGCGATAGTGACTTCAATTGGTCTCGGTCCTCCAGGCAGCATTTTTGAGGTTGATCGACTTGTCTCAAAGCAATCGTTCAAACGTTCTTCGTGCGTCTTTTCGACAGTCTTTCCCCCACATGCAGCATTCCCATAACTCAAACCTAGGAAAAATGTAAGAATGAAATGAAAGGGTAGGTACTTATCGGTTGGAACAAATACGACACCATACTAATTCTAGTATCAAATTAAATAATATAAAATAAAAAATATAAAAATATGTTTACTTGCGATCAACATCAACAAAATTATTTGCCATTTTTTATCCATTATCAAAACTAGATTAGTTATCGAAGCGATGTTCCTCTACGTTCTAAGATAACAGACGCCCAACGCGCTAAAGTCCAATTTTAGATCTGCCAGTGTCGCTTTGTGGACCTTTGAACGACTCAAACATTTAAATGTAGGCGGTCAACAGTTAGTTACTTCTGAAGTGCCCGAAAAATGAGACTTCTAGGGGGAACTGGAGAGGATGTTCCTAGCAACTTTTGTAGTTTTCATTTTCATTAATTATGTGGTGAAGAATGAGATAAGTATCTTAAACAATTTATTGTATCAAAATGACAAATACAAAGGCTATTTGAAGTGTTGCCTCAAATAATTTTTAGATAGAAAATAGCTGAAAATGAAATATCAGGTCAACACAATATAATTAAAAAAATTATGCAGCAAGATAGATTCAGTCAGAAAACTTAGAAAAGCACTTAAATGTTAGTGGAATGGCACAATTTGGTAAAAAAAAAATTTCAAAAAATTTTGTAAAAGGCAATAAAATTAAAGAATGCTTCTAATCATGAGCAGGCACCAATAATAACACTGAGATTCAAATTCATAACAAATAATTTACTAATTGAGATAAGAATACAGCTATTGCAGAGCAATTCCACTATTCATTCATTGCACTAAGCTCAGCAATCATTGCAATCTAGCTCAAAATTAGGCCAAACAGTTTCAATTGGGCAAAACATTAACCAACATCTACAACATCTGCTGCCAACACAACAATAATGACATCACATTACATCTCAATTAAAAGAAGGATATAAATAGTTGGACAACATTTGTTATGTCTTTAAGGGGGTTTTTTAACTTAAGGCACTATTTGGTAAAGTCACATTCATGCAGTTGCTCAGAGCTGGAACCAAGATCAAAATGTGGAAATACTGGATGGATGACATATCTTTGCCACACTTATGGCACTCACTATAGAAAGGAGAATACAAAAGCATTTGTCCAGGATATCAGCAAGCAGGATCCATTCATTGACTTCTCTCTCACTTCTAGTACCAACAATTCCATGATGAGCCTTTTTAAAACTGCTGGAATCTGTGCTTCCATTTGCATTATTATTCAAGAATTCAGGAATATGTTGGTCTTGAGCAGGACCAGATGACATGGAAGATGCATGAAGTTCTTCTTCAAAGAGTTGACTGTAGGACATTCCCAAGTTTGAGACTTTTGAGAAAACAGTCTTGTTATTGCCCAGGATGCAAAAGAAGTAATTCATGTATTTGTTCATGAAAATCTGTCAATTTTTAAAATGATATTTATAATATCTAATGGTTTTTCCCAGAATCATGATCACAATAGCAAAAAAATAAACAAGACTATATTGGCTCATATTGCTGACCTTCTTGATTGAAGATGGTACATTGGACACCCTTGGATCCTTTTTGTGAAGATGATAGGTTATAATTGAGAACAGGAACACAATGAAGGTACAGGTGTATTCATAGACAAGAATTATAACTGTAGAAGAAAAATTATGTAACCTATGTTCCAAATACTTGAAGCCAAGGTCAACCACATCTCTCACCTACGATGGGCGTTCTCACCAGACCCGACGGAAGAACATCTTGAACCATGCTGCTGATGACCAACAGGCAGAGAATGAGAACTGAACCTTAAATGCAATTTACAAGTGACTTTACAAACAATGTTTTGAGTGACAAAGTTTGGTTTGTAGCAACCAAGTGGATTCAAAACATTGAGGAAAGCCATGACCATCGTATAAGGCACCATCTATGAAAGTTTTTTGTGTTAATTATGGTGAAAACACACAACATCTGAAACAGTCACACCTAGAGAATTTAAGCTTAGGAACAGAGGATGATTGCGATTTATGATGGCTGACAAACTAACCAACTATAAACCTCTGCTTGTGAGGAAGCAGAAGCATCAGCACAATGAGAAATCCAATGACAAAGATTGGCCAGATAACAATGTAACCATAAAAAGTGCTTCTTCTCATGACCTTGACAACATAGGAAATGCCAGAATAGGTTTCCTTAGATTCTTCAAAGTCTCTCAGCTGTGACAAAGTTGATAACTTACTAATAACTCATATTGTTTAACTTTTTCTACCTAATTTAAGTTAATGTAATAAAGCATTAAATTACTTAATAGACAAACCCAGTTACTGATGATATATTAGACCTTTCAAAGAACAAATGAAATGTATGTACCAGAACCAACCCTGGATTGAGCAGACACCAGGTCCCATTCAGTACCAGGATTCATTAACTTCCAACTTTCATAGTCATTGGCCAAGAAGAAGTTCAGCTTGGAATCTGGAAGCCAGGAGCTAATTAGGAAGTGGAATCTGTGCTCATCATAAGGAAAATAAGTGAAGTCTGTTGGACCTAGGACTCGAAGTCTGAGGTGAGGGGTCCAGGTAACAAGACCAGAAGAACTGATTGTTGCAGCTTTGTCATCCATTAGGATCTTCTGCCCTCCACTGAATTTTAGTTCAATTGTCAGTAAACAGATGAGTCACTCTTTGTTATGCATGACTGTGAGGTATGATAAAACATACCTGAACAGTATGTTGAACTGTGGATTCCACATTTTATGAACGGATGTGTGGATGAGATTTATGCCTCCAAAGTCATCAGGGTTCCATGTAAGGAAAGCATTTGTCCACGTCTGTTACATGTGTATGAATTAATTTTAAATTATAGCCAAATTATAAATACTTACAAAAAAAGGCAAATGCAAAAAATTGTCAATATCTAAAAAAATTAAATAAAGTACACTTTTGTTATAATTTTTGGGTTAAGTTCATCAAATGTAATGTTACTACAAACCAATTCGATAAAGATGTCTACTGTAACGAAGCATTTCTTGTCAACCTGAGTTCAAATACACAATTTAAAAATAAAAGCTAATGGTTTCAGAGTCCTCCTATAAGAGAAAGATATTTACCTCCAAAATTTCCAATAAGTGCGTCGTCCAATTGACGCGAATAGACTCTGAAAAATTTTTGATAGGTCTAGCGCGAGTATCATGTCTCCAGGAAAATAACTTCTCCGATAGCCTTGTTTCGTTGCTAAAGTGGGAGAAATAATCGGAGTTGGAATCGCTAAAGTTGACCTCAGAATCAACCAAACCAGGACTTGATAACACTTAAAATGTAATTTTAGAAAACTTAGGCTCTGCATATCTTTGACGACCATTTTTTAAGTAATAAAGACAAAAAAGTACCGAGTAAAGACCAGATACACTTGAGGAGAAACTCGGCCATCATGATTGCCAACAGGTGAGCAGAATGCATATCACAAACCGTCAATTCGATCAAACATGTCTCGGACAAAAATCCCAATCAATTGATAAATAACAAAATCATAAAATAATTTATTTTGATCATGCGCAACCTCAAGTTTGCTTTTCAAAATGTAATAATTTGTACCATTAAACAGGGTTCTAATGTTTCCCTAAAATTTGTGACATCTAAACGAAAGCCTATCTTGTGTTTCTGCCCCACTTATCCGACTTTTTGACCGAACTAGCGAGAGCATAAAGAGCAAGATGTGTGGAGCTACAACAAAGGTCCAGTCGAAATCAATTCCCCACCTAGGCAAGGCTTCTCAAAGTAGATAACGGTTTTATAGTTGGTCCACGCAATATTCTCAAATAAAAGCACTCGACTTCTTATCTAACAATTTGGATATATAATTTGATATTACCTCTTCACGGCATCGAAATCAATGCCATTTTATAACCAGAAGTAGTGTACATTTTGATTTAAACTAATTTGAACCATTTGAATTGGCTATTTTGCTATTTGGGTCAGCCTGACATTGGAGCTTCCTCCCTCACCTCGAACAGAGTATAAACGTTTTGATGAAATGAAAGCAAACAAAAAACAACAAATATCTGCACATTTCTAATCATGCCTTTTTCACACAAGCATTAGCATCAATCTATCTAGATAACCACACCACACTTGGACAGAATTTCCTTCAAAACTTTCATTCTTTGCTCCTCTGTTGCTTTTCCCAAATCTTCTGCTGTTGTTGGATCAATCTGAAAAACACCACTAGTATATTACCAACATGCTTAACCAATTTTTCAAATTTTATTTTATTGAACTAATAATTTAATAATATATTGGATTGAAAAATAATATGGGTTATTCTCAGAACTACAAGGTTCAAGTGTGAACTTAAATTTTTCTGAGTTTCACAACATTTCAAGTAATAAAATGATTGCTCTGTTCGTCCATTGAAAACATCACACAACCCCCTAAAAAGTCATTTGTCATCAAGCAAAGTCAACTACACCGAATGGAAAGTTTATAAACATTTTATCAACTGACCACATAAACTTCATAGCCAGACTTCTGCAGCAGTCGAAGTTCCAACTGTTGCAGCCCTTTTAGGACAGGAGCGTTGGACGCGTATTGTTTGCGACCCAGTACTTTAATGCAGATCCTGGTGATTGTAGAGTTTCCAATAGAATAAATATTGCAGAATTAAACATCTTGAAATTATTGCTTGTGGAAACTTATGTCTACAGATTTAGAGTTTTCTTAGAAAATAAATACTTTTAAAAAAATTTTGTTGAATGAAAAGGATAACTGACAAATTTAAATTTATTAACAATGAATCCAAATCAAGTACTGACTTTTTGGGATAGCTCTGCGACTCAGACTTCAGATGTAGAGACTCATAATCAAGATTTATACTGAAAATATTGCCTGGATTTGTATGACTATTGTCTTGACAAACTACTCTACTTCAAATTAGATATACTAATGTAATACTAATAATACTAATGTAATCCATCCTCATGTAAAAGTACCTTTCTGTAGAAAGGTTGGACTTTGACTCCCTCAGTACTTCTTGCAAGATGGAGAACTGAGAAACCTGAGCCTTTGGCTTGTATCCTTCAAGATATTTCCCGATTCCCTGTGATTCTGCTATTAGCTTCTGAGGTTTGCCTGACTCGTCAATTTGAAGCTCAATATCTGGAAATATTCAAAATGCTATTCACTGGCCTCGTGATTAAATACCAATTAAATTTGTTTTACATTTCTTAAGCTATTTAGAAATAACATAAAAAAAATTGCACTTTTTACTCAACTTTTAATGGCACACATTTCACAAAACAATTATTCCTGGATGGCAGATACAGTTACAAATTCAAAGCTTGCAATTACCTGCTATTTGTGAGAAGTTGAAGATAATGTGTGCCTTGAAAAGTGACCAATCACCGAGCAGCTTTTGGATGGCATCTACAGTGGCAGAGAAGCCCTGTCTTTGAATGAGTCCATTCTCTACCACTTCCAAGCTATTTGGGGCAACAGAGTCAAAATAATTCTGAAAGACAAATTATATGCTGGCTGTTTAAATTTTTTTTTGAAGTTGTTTGTGAGTGTTTAACCAAATATATCTAGGCATAAATGTGAGATCCCCAAAAAAAATGAGAAACCTACTTTGGTAACAGGGTGCAGAGGTTCATTGAAACCACCTTCTATGACTGCTGTGGAATGCACGAGCATTAACTGGTAATCTTGCTCTAATAATCTCCCTGTATTGTGTTATCACAAATATTAGTGATTCAACTGAAATAAATAATTACTTAATTGCTCAAACTAATAAATAAACTAAGGGAATAACATTTTTTAAATGGAAATCTTCACATAAAAATTAAAACATTCTAACAAAAGATGATTCCAAAATGAAAATAAGATGGTACTAGTCAAATTAACATAAAAATTGTGAAAGCTCACTTTTCTTGAACTTAATATATTCAGGAGAGAAAGCCAATCTGACTAGCTCTGGGTCACAAATTCCATTGACAGCTAATGCACAGAGAGTTTCTATGAATGTCTCAGGGTACTGGTAAGCCAGTTCTAAGTCTGATTTAAGGAGTTCTATAACATTAGACTTCAAAACTTCAGGAACATCAAGACCAAAAATCGACAAGGCCCACAAGAGCCTACTGTAATCCTTGAACCTCGGTTGTCGTTGCTGCAGATCCCTGCCTTTGTTTCTGGAGAGACTCACATAGGGATTCTCCAGTTTGTCACAAAATATATCGGTCACTCGGTTCAGAAAACGTTTGTGGTGAATGTTCAATGAGGAATAACTGAATGCCAGGTTAGAAAGATGTGTAAAACTGCTGGAGTGGCTGAGAAGCTTGTCACACAGAAGGTCCCCAAGCTGCATATAAAATGGAATGCTGATGTAGTGGGCATGCCTGAGAACTTTGATCATGTTGTTCAAATCAGTGAGATAAAAATCTGATCTATCTGCAATGTTGTTGAGAATAAACGATCTCAGTGCCTCCAGTGTTGTGAACTCTTTGATTCGATTATTTGTAGAGAAGAACATGTGACAAATAAGACCGATCTCCCTGGTTGAAAGTTTGGGAATATTGTCTCTGAAATACTTTTCCATTTTATCCACCACGGGAATCATGGTAACTGATTTACTGAGAGACACAAACTTTGCAAAGAGAAGGGCATCTTTCTTGGTCAGAATAATATCATCCCATTTGAACATCAAAGTTCTGATGATAGCATTAATGTACTCATCGTAATGAAATTGCGATCGATTCAAAATGTCGGCGCAGTAGAATGTCGACACATTGTCGAAGGACGGCTGACGTTGGAAACATTCTCGCTTGAGGAGTGTCATCATACGGTCATCAACGGGCTTAGAATTGTCAATAAACATTTTTCGCAGTAATTCTAAAAATTCGCCGTCACTCAACTTTTCTAAACTCTTAGCATCGATTTTCGACAGCTCACCGCTGCTACGTAAAGCATCTTCGCCAACTAATCTATTTCTGTATTCGTCAGCTTTAAATAGATCATGATAGAGAGTTGTATTTATTTTAGAAAAAGAGGTGAATGTACTTTTCACATCGAAATTAAAACGTCGCGCCGCCTTGAAGCAAAGACGACTGTTTCTAAATAAGCTAGTTAACATGATATCGGTCCACTAATCCCACTAAGAGCCCACCAAACGAACTGGAGTAATATCAATACGGTAAACCTGGATAAAGTAAAAGTACCAAACGAAACGAAAGACCACGCTTGTTTACCATAGACAGCAAAGTACTGCAAACAAAATGTGACAAAGCCATTCATCTAATATTTTTTATTTTAGCTCATTGTTTTAATTTCTGAAGCAGAATTCTCAAAAACATCCACATTTTATTTTGGCCACAACTTTAGTAAGTTGAGTCCTTACTCATTGCTAGCCGGAACCAAGAAAAGGAATCGTCAAACCTTCTTGTGATTGCCCCCCCGAATTTCAGCGAAAAACAAAAAAACACATCCGATGCGTTGTGCAAGTGTCTACCCCCTCCCCTGGAAAAACTGAAATGACAGCTCCCTGACCCTTTGTTGCTAAGTCTTATAAAAGTAACTAGAATCTTTAAGAAAATCATCAGAAATAATGAAAACAAATAAACAGAAGCAAATAATCTGGGCAAAAATATGCCTGTCTTAATCAAAATCAATAGATGTTAATCTGTTAACGTTGTTCATAAATGAAACTCAGAAAATTTAGAAAAAGTAGTTGTTGAGGATCCTCTCAAAATGTTCCTGTCTGCCAGAAGTTGCCTTTGGCTCACCATTCTTTAACACAAAGGCCTGAGAAGCAGAAACATTGCGTTGCTGAGAGAAATTACATTACTTAATGAGAGGCTCAGTATGTCTAGCCAAAAATAATAGGCTACAACAACTGATGTCCAGTGATTCATGCTTTTCTTATAAAATAGTGTTCACATTAAACAAACAATAGCATTTATGTAATATTACAGTGCAAATTTTCATAATGCAAATTCATTGAAGGACTTTCTTGTGACTTGCCTCACAATCTTCCAAAGTGGCAGATCCATCTGATACTTTTGCTCCAAGGCCCTCTTTGTAGCTGTCATACCTTGTCTGTAACAATTACATTAACGGAATTATGTATGCGTGCTATAAATTATATACCTCGATAGTACAAATCAAATTACTTATCAAATTACAAAATAGGTTATTATATTACCAATAAATTGATAATGCTTAAGCAAATTTTTAGTAATTTAATTTTTTATTAAAAATGCTTCAACAGACTTCAACAAGTTTCTTCAAAACACCATCTTCTATCATCCCCGCAGCAACCTTCAATGCCTTTGCGAATGTGTCCATGGCTCCTTTAAGATCAAAATAATGATATTATTAGCATGCGAGCTTATTAACATACATGCATAACCATGAAACATAACTGGATAAAAGCAAATCAATCAAGAACTCGTAACATTAGCTTCGCACATGCATAAATTCAAAATGCCAGCAAATCTCAGCAAGCAATTTCATGAAAATGTATGATACTCCTCATGAGGACTTGCACTTAAAAGCAATCCACTAAGATCTGATTAAATCATGGCAATGGTATCTGAACCTCAATTCCTCCAATGATTAAAGCACCTAGAAGCCATCAAAAGAAAGTCGAACCGATGTGTCCAATGAACATGTCTTCCACATCAGTCGATTCCCTCCTAATTTTTGCATCAAAGTTAAGACCTCCTGGAGCTAGCCCACCCTGCTCCAAGACTGCCTAAGATAAAGGAAAAGATGCAAATGACAAACTGCTTTTTGTGTATTTGTGTATTTAGCCGATATTTTGAGTGCCTTTTGTATCCCAATGGGATGTGAAGGCACTTTAATCGATCTACCATTTATATAGCGCCCCTACCCCAGGGCGCTCCCTGGCGGTGCAG
>MPNW01000059.1:228923-281971 GCA_011800805.1 Hirudo medicinalis
TATATAGCGCCCCTACCCCAGGGCGCTCCCTGGCGGTGCAGGCTGGGTTGCGAACACGACACATTACGACTGTTGCTATTACGACCGCATGCAGGAACGCAACCCATTCGGCCAACCTGCACGCCTTTCATCTTTTCCTTATGCTAATTTATCCCATTAGATTATGACTAACTAACTATAATGAAACCAATGTAGTAATATCAATCGTTAACCTTCATGACAACGGCACAGTTTTTGACGTCCATGGGGAACTGGTCTGTGTCCCAGCCAAGATCGGGTGACCCGGTGTTGGCATCAATGGAACCAAGCATTTTAAAGCTGAAGAGGAACATTTTTATCTTTATTTTTCTTAGAAATAGATTTGATGGGTGTTTAATTATTAATTTGTTTAAATTTGATAATATTAGAAACTCGTATGCCGTTTAGCTTGAAATCAGATCTTAAAATCAGATGTTTGCTTTGAATGAAAAAAACAAAAGTATTTCTTAGATTATCTCTGTTGCCAGATGCAGTCCATCACATCTATTTATCATCATGATCACCATAAGATTTGAGAATCTAAAATACTAACGCAGAGGCAAAGATCACATCGTGTTCGTACGGGTGACCGGCCAGTGTGGTGTGATTAGGTTCAACATTGATCTTTAAGAAAAAAGTTAAATGTATTTTCCACAAACAGAATAATTACAGTAAAAAAATAAAATGGACTCAAAATTAGTAATCAGGAAATGTGCAGATCATGCAAAGCCAGAGAGTCTCAGATTAAGTATTGCCCATTTAGTGGGTAAGCACCAGTAGGTAACTAGTGGAGCAATTGGTAGATGAACATGTTTCTCACCTTAAAATCAGAGTCAAGTTTGAATGTTTTCAGGAAGGCTATGACGGTCATCACATCTGGAAGAAAAACAAAAACAATTTCAGGTTTTATTGGTTAATGAGAAACAAGTTACAAGCAATTAAATGCAGCTAAATGTCTTGTTAAGACAGATAAATGAGGCATGTAAATTGTCTTACCATAATCATATTGATGTCTAGTTGGCTCTTTGGCCTTTGGTTCAATCAAGAATTGGCCCTCAAAGCCAATCTTCTTCTTGTATTCTGAGAGGTTTTAAAAATGCTTCTACTTCTAAAAGTTACTACTCACAACTATTATAACTATTATAACTATTATAATCTGACTTATTATAAAGGTATATCATATTTCTCAGTTTAATTTTGTTCCTATGTTATCATGCCATAAGCATTTTGACTGCTTAGATTTATGTAGAACTAGTTCTTAAGATCATTTTGTGATGATACAGAAGAAACAGAAAAACACTACTTCTAGATACAATTGCCAAAATATGCAATGAATTTTTAAAGGGAACAATGAAATTTGCTACTGACTGAGAGCCATTTTGTAGAATTCAGCCAGATTTGAAAGTTCTCTTAAGACATTGGTATTCAACAGACTCTGGTATCCCTCCCTGCCTCCCCAGAACACTATATCAACAATTATCACTCAAAAACATACTTTAAAATTGTAAAATTGTTGTAAATATCAACAACATTTGGATGACATATTTTAAATCAAGACATACCAATACAGAATGTTATACAAAACTTTAGAGCTAGATATCTTTATAATCAGCTACAATGACTGGCCACAAATGTACAAGCTAATATTTAAACACTTCAATATCAATATTTCAACCAAAATTCTTAGCTCCCAGCTTCTTGGCAATGTCGAGTCCCTTTTTGACCTGTGCACCAGCATATGCAAGCACGTGGGAGTCTGGATTGGTGGCAGCTCCATTCATGTACCTACCAAGTATTTTTGATATTTTTACATGCTTTCATGTTTTTGCATTTACAGGTATCTTCTGCATTTGGATCATTTTACCAAAACAAGTCTTCACAACACTGCTTTATAAACTGAGCACAACAGTTAATTAAATTAATTCATTAAAATGTGAGATATATATCCGTAGTATGACCTCCTAAGGTCAGTCTAATGAAAATGAACAGTCAGTAACAGCTACATGGTTGGTAATCACATTCTTGAGAAACTGTGATGATTAAATATTTATTCGCTTTTTTCCTAATATTGTAATTTGTTTTCAATAAATATTTAGTCAAATCAAATATCAAAGAGACCTTGGATTAGAAAACAAATTGCAAGTCCCCCAAAGTGGGATTATTCCAGTAGAGTTCTGAAGCTCCTTAGCATAATCTGTTATTTCATCCAAGTTTCTGTGAAATTCCTCCAGACTGGAACCTTCTGGGGCAATGTCCCTTAAGGAATGATCAATGTAAGACAATAAATGAAGAAAGTAGATGATTAGCATCAATGTTGTTTTGATACATTAAACACATCTGACTAACACGTCATGGTAAGTCCAGAACTCCACTCCCAGCTTCTGCATGAATTCAAATGCTGCTTTCATTCTCCTCTTTGCATTTTCCATGTTGCTGCTTCCATCATCCCAGGGTCTCTTCAGTGTAGCAGATCCAAATGGATCCAAGCCTTGAAAGGAAACATTTTGTGCCAATTTGCACCATTACGTTACTCATCGTTTCATAATTTATAAGTTGCAATAGCCAGTTGGCTAGTTTACCTGTTCCTCTGAAGGTATGCCAAAAGCAGACTGAAAATCTGAGCCAATCCTTCATTTGTTTGCCCATTACAACCTAAAAACCAATGTAAATTATTTCTAATTTTTCATGACAGAAAGAAACATCAAGAAAGTAAATAAATAACGGTTTGGCGAAGATAACCTCAGTTTTGTTGTAGTGTCTAAATACAAGAGTTTCATCTTTTTTTGCATTTGGCTTGAAAGGTATTTTCTTAACTTTAACGAAATCAGAATTTCGATTAATCTCACTTTATGTAAATAATTAAGAAGTGGTTATTACACGGATCTCGGTCTTCTTAAACATTATAAATAATTAAGCTGTTAATTGTTTTCCATCGAAAAACTAAATAATCTCTAAATCTGCTAAACTTGCTTTAGAATATTACTCGAATTCGAATGAAAAGCAAATATTAATTTCAGAGATTACTTGCAAATATTTCCGCCATCCTTGCTTACAAAGCGACAAGTGAGGTCGAATTGAACTTTGTCTGAACTAGCTTCCTAAGCTGTTAATAATCAAGCGAACCATGCACTTCTTCGTGGTCTTTCATGATCTTCAATTAAGTAATTAATTTTTAGAAATCTTCATTGAATTTAAGTCGTATATTACATTTAAGCCATATCGTGCTCGTTACAAACTTTTGATAATTTGACCTAGAGGCGCGTTTACACCATTTAGATGGATTAACAGACATTCATCACCGGAAAGTGTTAACCAAGAGCCGTGGATACATCTCCACAAACGCCTAAAAACTTGGCTGCGGACGTCAGTTTTTAAATCATTTTCCTTCCATGACCAACATGAACTTTAAAATTTGGGGTATGTAGGCAAATAAATACCTGCTTACTTATTACTTAAAGATAATCAAATTGCAATTAGCAGCAGATCAAAGATACTTTCGATGAAACATGGATCCGAGGAGGTGTCGTTATCAGAAAGAGATTCTATTCGTTTGAAAGTTAAGCAAAGCATTAAAATTATGTGAAAATTACAAGTCATTGTTGCAAATCTAGTAAATGATAGGAACGCAAAAGGATAAAATGGATCTCCCTCAACATTTACTTAATAAATAATTTATAACTACCTCTCTTCAAAATCGGTTACTCAAGCTTCGTTACTAGCGTCTTGATCGTCATCCAAAGAGATGAAAATTTTTGAAACTCAAAACTAATCCTTTTTTTACTTCTAAAATATGTTTTAAAACAGTAAATGTTTTTTTAACAAAGTACTTTAATGTTACAATCCATGCATTTTAAGATGTTGAATCCTTTCGATTTATTATTGCAAGCATGAAAAAAATCCGCTGGGTCAGTGTTTGTTAAACAAACTATTTATTAAACAACGAATTATCTGCAATCCAAATCTTTAAAAGACACTTCAAAAAAAGAGAAAAATGTTTTCCTACAAACAACGAAAATATCCCGCCATAAAAACTTGCAAACATTTTTTCTTCATAATTGATAAACGACTGTCGCACTAAAAAAAAGAAAAGAAAATTAAAACAATATACATTAAAACAAGAGAAAGAAACAATAGACCAAAAATTACATTGTTCTTGAAATAGCTGTCAAAAAAATATTGCTCGGCTTTCATTAAAGAACGACCAATAACCAGTTATAACTATACATACATCGGAAGTAGCCAGAGAATCAATCACATTTGAGCTTACTTGTAGCCTTACTTGATGAAAAGTTCGAGCGATTTCTTCTTTTTTTTTGCAAAATAGTTCAGTTCAGCACAAAACATACTAATGTGCAATCGTCTGTAAGTGATATTCAGGACAGCTGAGGCAAAGCGGAGCCAATTTCGTAAGAGAAATGATCAACGTCACATTGTAATACTTACTAACGAAACACCGCGATAGAAATCAAAACAATGATAAATAAATAATACGCCTGCATGAAATGTACAACCAGCTGCATCAACAAACTTATACCGCGTTTCATCGGGCATTCCACGCCGGAGAGATTATCCTAGGAACGACGACGAAGAGGAAGAGATGATACCGATAACGATGATGATGAGTAAAATATGAGAGCAGGAAAATAAGAACAAATGTGAATAAATGGACATAAAACGTAAAGCCTGAATAGCGAAGCAAAATCGAGGCTATGTTAAGCCCAATGGCGGTTTTCAGGCCACATTGTACTTTCGTCGAGTTTCGTCAGATTTTAGTAGCTTGCATCTTCATCAAGCAATGACTTGAATGAAGTGACTCTTTTCATCTTCTTCGCCGACGATCTGAAATTACTCAATTGCATCACACACCACTCTCCATGAACTTCGGCGTTCAAAACGCGCAAACGAGGCCTTAAACCCAGTAGCATAAATATCTACTTCGATAACTTTCGCATAAAAAGTACAAAAACCCCACAAAATTGTAACCTTGACAACATAATTCAGAATTTGTTTGTAACAAAATTCTACAAGAACAAATTCTACAAGGTTCCTTCATACTGGATGGTTCATACTTACTATCTTTCCACTTACAATCTTTAGAAATGTAATCTAGCCGACTGGCATTACTAAAACAAAAGATCAAATGTTGATACCTTGGTCATGTTGACGACTTCAGTGAGATGATCTTCCTTGAATGAAGATGGATGGAAATATATCTTCTTGCTGTTCAAGGATTTCCACTTCCTCAACACGATGCAGCTCAGTAAAACCTGGATGGAAAGATTGATGCATTGTTGAAAAAAGCAACTACGGTGATGCAGGTGGGCATCTTAATTGTAAATTACGATTATGATATTCCATTGGATGACTCATATCTTGACGCCACATATTAAAGGGTTGCTTACATTCTTGAGCCATCACACTTCGAACGCTTTTTTGATATTGGTATATCCAATAGTTTCTATTTGCCACTAATTGTTAATAATATTGACATTATCATTATTTACTTTGTAGAATATTATTGCCTTTAAAGAATACTAACAAGTGTAGTGAGTATGGAGAGGCAGAGGATCGCAATGATCAGAGTTTTCATGTAATCAGTTGATTGTTCTGAAATATTCATTAATAAAAAAAAATGTTTCAAAATATTTCAGCTATTTATACATTACATATTTGCATTTCTTATAACTTCAGTAAACATGTTAAACTAAGAAGCAGGGGGTTATTATTAAGATGCTTTTACGGACATTAATGAGTGAAACAAATGCAATGCAAAAGCAGTGCCTTGTGCAATTGATGGAGAAAAAAGTTTGAGAAGTTAGCAGAATCCCCTTCGGAAAAGAAGCCTCATAGAATGCAATCACCTAGATTGGAGTTCAAAGAGAATGGTATTTTGTCGGGTTTACCTTTGGCATGACAGATTGTGTGATTTTGAAGATCTTTCTCGTATCCATCAATGCACGAGCATTCATAGCTTCCTGGGTGGTTTTTGCAGATCTGAGGGCAGCTAGCTGGATTCTCGCACTCATCTATGTCTATTGTATTATATTAATAATTATTAACCAATAATGACAGACTGTCTTGTTGTATATCAACAATACTTAGTTTGCATTACTCATCTTTGTCTATTTAAAATGTTATGTAACGAGCATCTTAAGAAAAAGTGATCGCAATCCTCTACATAGAAAATAAATATAACCACTGTATTATATCACTCCAATATATCGTAAACCTAAAATACCCACCCGCGCAAGTGAATCCATCCTCCATGAGTTTGAATCCTTCCAGGCATTGACACCTTTCCATGTTTGGAGTGGTGATGTTGTTGCAGATCTGTGAACATCCTCCATTGTTGACAGAGCAGACAGAAGCGTGGAATACTATCGCACCTGTTAAAGTGGAAATGGTGGCTCTAGATGTGGTTGAGCTTTATCGCATTACTATTGATCATAATCATCAACGACAAAGCCATTGACAAAGATTTGAGTTATGATTCAGCACTGATCACTCAGATAATGGCAATTTTTAAAAGACTTGGAAGACCATTTGAGGAGAAAATGATACTCGTTAGTGGCTTCATCGCCGTCATCATTTTAATCGCCATTGCCATCACTATCATGAAATATGTCTTCAACTTACCTTCTCCTTCATGGGTACCTTCGTGGGAGCAGTTCAACTCGTCTGAGTTGTCCTGACAATCCCTGACTGTGTCGCAGACATATTCAATGGGAATACACTCCATGTTTCGGCACTGAAATTCATTCTGAGGGCACGTCAAAGGGGGAGTGGTGGCTAAAAGTTTAAGTTATAAGTAATAAAAAATCAAATAGTATTTTACAAATTGATACATTTACTAGGACTTGTGAGGTTAAAGGTTAAAATAATATTAACATAAAATTTAAAGATAACGTCTAGACAGTTTTTCGAAGAACTTAATGTCATGGCTGTACACATACACTCAAAAATTAAATTTTAAACAGTTATAAAATCAGTGACCAATACATTTGCACAACTTACGACAGTTGAGTTCATCTGTGCCATCCTCACAGTCCTTGATGTGGTTGCAGATCCACCTCTGAGGCACGCAATGCAATCCACCATCGCACTTAACAGCCCCTCTGGGACACACCTCGTCGCCTAGAACCATGGGTCAGTATTCAGGTGGTATTTCCAGTTCCATGTTTATTTTTAAATCGATTAGGCTTTGCTTGGACGATAAGTTGATTTTGTCTAGAGACTTTTCTAAGCACTTCAAAGCTTATCATAATCATCGTCGTCATCATCATCATCACAATCATCGTCGTCGTCGTCAACAGAACTCACAAGATTGGCTGGTCTCATCAGCACCATCAGGGCAGTGGTTAATGCCATCGCAGACATAGGACTGTTGGATGCATGTGTTGCTCCTTGGACACGAGAACTTGTCCTCTGGGCATTGGACTAAAAGCGATTAGTATAATATATATTATAAACATAATATTATGTTAATACTTGTTAATTAATTACTCTACTTAATGATTATTATTATATATCAAATATATCAATAGCAAATAAGTACTTGTCAATGCTAAATAAATCGTTACAAAATATAAAAATAACAACAATAGAATCAAAAGATTCATTAATAATGAAGACTTCACAGTCCTTACTATGCGAACAATTCCTCTCGTCTGATCCATCCCTACAGTCCTCTTGCCCATCGCATCTCCATGTCTTGTGGATGCAGCCGCCAGAGAGGCACTGAAACTCACCCTCCTTGCACTGAAGATCTACGATGATGATTATGATGATGATGAGGAGGAGGAGTTTGTGACGATAACGATGATGATGCTTACGTTGACGATCCTGGTTGCAATAATCGAGATAACAATTGCCTTGACATTCACTGAGATGGCAATGAAGATAAAGAGATAACGTTGATGATTGTGATGGTCAAAGATAATGATGGTGATGATATTAGTAATGAGGGTGATGCCGATGATAATACCGATGATGATGATGATGACAGCTTTTGGTGCCTTACCACAATGAGCTTCATCCGAGCCATCAATACAGTCCTTCGTTCCGTCGCAAACCCAGGAGCTGGGCAGACATTTGTCAACATCGCATCCGTGGGTACTGCAGTACACCTCACCTGCACAGCGATATTTATTAGTTTTATGAAAATATCATTTTGATAAGTTTAGATTTGGTAATTTATTTTATTGTTTATATTTTCGAAAAAGGACTCGCGTTTATCTCGATTTGTGAATTTGCACAGATAAAAAGGTTTGTCGATCACATTTTTGAAAACAATTTTGATTGTTATGGTGCTCGAAATGGCAGGGATTACCAAATGCTAAAAATGTTATAGATAAGAACATAATTCTAAGGTCAGCATGGCGATTAGCCACGTTTTTAGATCTTGAACTCAAGCCTGTATTCATGTTTAAATTGAACAAATTACAATACAAATTTTCAAATATATTTATTAAATAAACAACATGACGACAAAATTAGTTGAACTTCTCACTTAATTCAAAAATAAAATCACTCATCGTAGGCGAAGAGCATAACGAAGGTTAGCGAGATCGCCTCTTCTAAAATGCTCTGTTGTACGAAAATACACAAACGAATGTACAGTGCAAGTGCGTTGGGTCCTTCGGTACAAGCTCATCTTTATTCACTCATCACCTCATTACTTGCCCTACTCGTTCACTCATTCACTCGCTCACTCAATATCCAACTTGGCCCCGTGTTAGGTATAGCCGTGGCTCCAACACGTGGACAATATGCAAATAATCAAACTTGTTTGCGTACAAGCATGTGTACAACGCTTACACGCTTACATTAGCTTGTATTCCAACATTATCAGTGCACTCTCATCACTATCATCGTTCTAATCATTATCAGTATCTTCATCGGCGCCATATCATTTAGACTTCATGTGTCAATCCAAGGTTTAATATTTTGCCTTCTCGCAGGATCAAGTCATAACAGTTCCCCATCCCAAAACATTTATGAAGCCATTTATTCACTCATTCATTCATCCATCCATCCAGCCATCCTTCCTTTCATCTATTTATCCTTTAACAACCTCATCCATACTTCGTCTAGAATAATTAATAACCTTCCATAACTTACAATTGAGGGGAAGGGTGTCATTGTTTTGAATGCCACACAATTATCATTATCATTATCATTATTATCGTTATTATTACTAAATTTCACAATAATAATAACAATAATAATAATAACGACGTCAGTAAGAATAATAATGACTAGGATTGGTCCCCTTATAAAACTTTCACATTCAGAATGATCACTCAGAAACCTCAGGAGCAGTTATACAATCCAAGGCCTTGCTTCACTATTTTTCCAAGAAATTGTAAAAGGCAAAATAAATCCTTTGTGGCTTGAAAATTTTATCTGAAAATATCAACAAGGGTTATTTTACATTTATTACTTTGTCGACTTGTGATTGCCTTAAGCCTTCCTCAGTTGTACCAACATCAGGTAACCATCAGCTAATAAGATAACCAAAAGACAATCATGTGTAATACTTACTCAAGGAGCACTGCATTAGTCTCAGTTGTGCTTGTGCAAATAACAATAGGCCTTGTGCATTTTAAAAAATTTTACAGCAATAAACATAGTTTGAACTTATGCTCAGATGATTACTGTGACTTCTCTCTCATTTTATGGGATAATCATGATTAACAATCATTAACAAATGATATTTATTTACTAGACATAATCTATAAACTATTTAAGTGAAACAGAAAAATATACTGATCAATAGATTAATAGACTCATATTTTATCAGTCACTTGATCTTCTGATCCACTAATATCTCTATCTTCATTATCTTAAAGTCACAAATTGACTCTATGATAAGTCACAATCAGTTACAAAATAGTCTCTTGTCCATGAGTGATTTAGAGACTAACGTGATAGTGAACCATCAACAACAAGCTGTGTTTGAGTGCTTAGGTCTACCTATTCGAGGCTCGAGATTGGAATGTCTGTAACCATTACATGCGATGGAAGTGTGATTCACACAATCCGACAATATAATTTCTTATGTAGTCTTTATAAGAGTGACTAGTTATCTCCTGTATATTTATTATCAAATACTTGTCTTTCCTCCACAATCGATTTTGGATATTGTTCATGCCTAATACAGTATCAGGCTGGGTTCAGAGACTCAGACTCTTGTGACAATTTCTTTGTAATAATGTTCGGCTAAAGAACTATAAATATAATCTGTTATATTAATTTTTCAACGCTAAGATAAGATGCTAATCTTTTACTTTTTAAAATATTTTCGCAATCGGAAGACGACGTTTTGTTTTGAACATAATTTAAAAATTTGTGAAACGGAACTTTTAAGTTTATAAAATGCAAGACATCTTGAAAATTCATTTGAATCAGTCCAGCAATAAATTCTCTAAACTCTCCAAACAAACTTACGCGCCCAATCCAACCAATCCCACGTCAACATAAACAAGAGAGAACTGTTACGTTTTAGCGGACCGATCTCACTTTTAAAATTAGTAATATCAATAAAAATAGAGAGCTTTGTCAGACGAATAAAAATCACTAACCATTTACTAACTGAAGACAACGTGAACTAACAAATAGTAGAAGCAAACTTATGAACAACATTATCACAAACTTTGGAGCTTTCAATCTTTGTATAAAATTGTTTTAAGTAATTTTTGTAGGTTATTTTAATAGTGTTATGCTCTCCACTCTACACAAAAATATCGGCACTCCAAAGCCAAGCTTAGTGGCTTTATATACAGCTTGCACTGAATAGCATTCAATTACTTATCGTCAGACGCATGGTCCGATGATAATAATAGTGAAAAGCATATAAATCCGTTTGATATTACGAGTTAATTACAAATAATTTTTCATTTGTACATATTTCAAGTGCTAGTCGTTATAATTTTTATTTTTAAATCTTCAATTTCGAAGCAAAAAAATTGCTCTGCTTGTGTCAGATCTTGTGAACTTGCAATGTCTGTTCACATTTTCTTGATGAAACATAAACTAGCTATAATAATTAATAAAATTACCGATTTTCAGCGGGCGACATCAAACTCAGGTGGTGACAAATTAGAGGAAATTCCGTGTTTTATCAAAAAGGTGTGCAAGATGACCTTGACACCTCGAGCGGTGTGACCAATCAGAATTTAGATATATGGACTGATGGGCGTGGTCAACGATCGCGTCAGATTCACCAAAGATCGTAAATAAATCGATAAATATAAACTAAAACTTTCTCACTTTTTGATACCAAAAAGAAATCTTTTGACATTAATAGTATACAAATGTTATTCTTTTAGAACGTCTTAGAAATATAATTCGATTGTGGACAAGTGCTTGTATGGTCCACTTAATTCATATTTTGGTATATTGTTCTAAAATTCTTGATTTTATTGAACCGCGTACTGACCACCAACTGTAATAGTGCCTATTTGCTCATCTTGATATTCAAAAATGCTTAGCTTGTTTAATGTGAACTTAATTCGAACATCAGAGATGCATTTCTTTTGAGATTCACAAAAAACAAATGATGAATTCAAACATAGACGGTTGGTAGGGTCCACATTTAGAGAAGTATTCGTTCGTTTTAGGGAAATCACACTTTGTCAATTATGGAAGGCTTCTTTTTAAAAGTATTTCCAATTTTTAACTCAAATTAGAAAGCAGGAAGATATTATATGAAAAATATATTTTTAAAGTTCTGTTTAACCATTAATTATCATCCGGAATAAAAAATGAAAATGTTTTAAATTGAACCATCGTAAATAATTTCTTATCTCCAATGTAACGGAAACACTTCTTTTAAACTTGCGTCCAGAATTTCAGAAAAAACACCTTAACAAGAGGGCGAGCTTAGTGGACTTCGTGTAATCTCCCGAGTTGGACCTAACGAAACAATTAAGCAGATATCATTATTTTTGTAATTTATTATAACAATAACTCGCAATTTTTTTTTATGAAAAAAGACGTGCATTCGATAAATTTGAAAAAATGGCTTGCTCTGTTCGCTAAGTTTATTGGCGCTTGAATTCTTAATTACGGCCTGTGATGCGTTAATTTGTTTTGACAACAACTTTTAATGTCATAAATTTCTTCCCTATTTTTTTTTATACTTCCTCTTAGAAATACCACTGAATTTATAAAAATTATTCCGACGCTCCAAAAATTCTCCAATCCAAAGAAAATTAACATCTACATCCTTCAACCATATTTAATAAGCTGTGGTTTGAGAACAACTGATAAATAAGCAATTTTTAGAGTTATCGTCTGAAATTATGCTTATTAATTAAGTAATTTATTGTGAATAATGTCTAATAATCTTTTGTAGGATCAATGCATGTATTTGTTCTTTTCGCCAGGTTTTATAGAAATTATTGTTAACATTTTTCTGTATTAAATTTCTGAATTTTCAGATTAAAATACGTTGTACAATTAAACGTAGATTGGAAGCTGGAGAAACACAAATATTGACACTCATTCGTATTGGTTATCAGTACCGTTATCAGCCACAACCTATGACCAAGTGACGAGCCATTTTGTGAAACACTAGGCGGCCTTCTCTACACTCAGAAATAAGTACTTACAATAAGATACGCACTCTAAATCTACTTAAAGAGTCTCAAATTCGGTGGTTGTAGCGAGTTTTATGACCTTTGCGATCTTTCGCTGTTTTCTCGACGTTGTCTTCCGCTTTAGAGTACTGTCGTCCACTTTGGTACATCTCTGACTTAATAAGCAACTGCGATAACAGATTATAAGAATCGTTATTGAATTTGTATGCTTCGTTTTTGTCGCTCAACTCGTACTAGCGCGCGTTTATAACAAACTTGCTACATTTGTCATCCAATTGGATTCAAAACACTCTATTCATGATATTTAATCATCCGACCAGGAGGCCTCAATTTAAATATTGTCAGCCTATGGTCTCAACTAATTAATTCATCCTCGGTATTCATTATTTCCAGGTTCGATGATGGAACTTATATCTCACCTCTTCCAGTTTGCTGAAATCTATCCGTCGCTCTGGGGCCTCTACGTGTTCGTTGTCCTCTGTCCATTTGTCGTATTGTCAGTCGTGTTCTGTCCGGAATCAGGCCCGTTTGTGAAAGTTTGTGTTGTTGCTTTGTTTAATCGGTGTTTCTGAATTATGAGTCCATGTCATTAATGAAGGCTAGCCAATTGGAGAAGAGGTGCGAGGAGATTTCAGGGGAGCACTTCTCGAAATGGAAGCACAACTGAATTGACTTGTTATTTAAACGATTTTCGGGTTTTCTTGTTACATTTTAGCATTTAATTTTCTTCCTAAAAATTAGTTTTCGTATCCACAAAAATGTTCATGTGTAGTTTGCATAGTCTTCAATTACTATTCACCTCATTATTTATGCGGAGACATTTCACATAAAAAATTATGTCACTTCCCTACGAAGTGACTCCGTTGGCTTATCGATTTGCGTTGACAGATTTTAACAATTTTCAGCTTACAAGGGCTGGTTGTAAATGCAGATCAATATAATCTGCATCCTGAAAAAATGTCAAACGTCATAAGCGTCGATTCTTTTACGCTCATTTATTGAAGTAATGTGGACAAACAATAATTCCATTAATGAATTAGACATTTGAATCCATCTGCTGTTGACGTTGTGTTACGTTTATGTTTTGTTTGAATTTCATAAAATTTAATGGAAGAAACTTCAACAATAGCTGATACCTGAAAATAAGTAACTCCAAATTTGCGTGTGGTTAGCAAATCGTTGCATAATTAATCAATTTTACATTTGAATGTAGACATATATGTCTGAAAGATTCCTAAAATACTACATATTTTTTCTAAACATAGTTTTCTAAAAAGGAAATCTTATATTTAATGACTTAATAATTAAATGTATTTTTTATTTTAACTAAGGCAATTAAATAAATATAATAATGGTGATGAAAGTGGGATAAGTAAATTTCTAATTATTTTCAATTACTCACTTTAACAAATTCTTCCCTACTGATTTCAACATTTTAAACGTTATTGAGCAATAAGTATTTCAGATAAGATATCGCTGTTTTTGGGTTTGGTTTCTCCGTCATGTACGACAAGACGAAATGTAAAATTTGCCTAAAACTTATTGGACTGGAGCATTAAGAAAGCATAACTTATCAGGAAATATTAGTTTTTATGTTTTAATTAATTAATTAGTAAAGTAATACAATACTGAATTATCTGATAAAAAAACAAATTTGTTATCTGACCAAATCGAGGGTCCAAACGAAATATTCTTCCATATAACTAACAAGGCGAAGCAATAATTATAAATCCCTATTTGAAAAAAACAGATTTGAAATTTTCCTACGAAACAATTTTGATCAGCAAAGATTAGTAATGCAACGGTGTTTAATATTTGCAAATGATTATTCATCAAATAAATTATCAATTCAAAAATTTTGCACTCCGCTGATAGTTACTAGTGAGGGCAAACTTGAATATTCTGAAATTAATGAGTGTTAGAGACTCCATAACAAGGGCTTGAGGATAATCGGTAAGATTTACTCTGAACATTCAAATAGATATCTATAATTAGACCAGAATTCTTGAATATCAGTCAAGATAATCTAAGTAAGGGATTTATGATTATCTTTGTAAAATGTTGGCTTATTTGTAAATATGCCAAACCTTTCCCAAACTTCGCCATTGACTATGTGTCACGTGACATGACTTAACGACCTGAGAAGCTAAAGAAAGTCAATGAAAAAAGCTTACAAGTGATGGAATGTCTGCTTGCGTCATGACTTCTGTACCGCGATCTCCCTCCCGTTCTTGCACATTTCCTTCGAGTAAACAGACTTTTTTTTATTTATTTATTTTTTTTTGAGTTAAAACACACTTGTGAAAATAGCTAATTGTCGATAGCTAATTGTTGATTACAATATGCCATGGTCGTGCAATCCGTTTTGCCTGTTCCACTCCAGCAGAATTACTTAAGTTTTTTGCTAGATTAATCTATCTATGACTATTAATGCAGTAGTAGCACAGTAAGCAGATAGCAGGTATCCTCGGACCATTTAATGGGGGCTTCATGGGCACGTCCCACAGATTATGAAATCAAAGGACTCTCGAAAGTTCAACAGGCTTTTTAATAATTAATTTAGATTTATGTTCTCTTCCCCCAGCTTAACGTTTCTCTAATCAGTGAATTTCGAAACTGTCTGAGCAGGAGCAAAATATACAGGCTTCCACAAACATTTAGATAGTGTTGATCCTGTTTCACATAAGTGCTTACAAAGCAAGCAACCAATAAGTCTTCCAACTTTCATGAAAAATGATTAACGACTAGCATTGAGATCTTATCAAACTTGACAATAGACAATTGTGGCATTGAGAAGGAGGACTGTCTGAAATTGGTCAGGCGAATGCAATACAAAACAAAGAAACTAAGTTTTTCTCCTACTCTAGTTCCAAAGTTTAAATAATAATATAAGCTTTTACATATAAATTAAACATGATCATTGCTCATAAGTTATAGCGCACGGAAGATACATACACTGCAAAGATATACTACACATCATGCATTACTTACGTTTAATAATAAACTTTTTAAATAAAGCAATATTACTTTGATTTGATCTTAGACCACAATAAACATTGTCCAGCATGAATGTGGGAAATACATGAAGCAGTTTGATGGGCGACCACATGCATCAGGCAGGGTGCTACCAGAAAATGTCAAAGTTGGAACAAATGACACAAAATATTTTTCCATAATGGGGAAATGAGTACATTTTGCGATCGTTAAACTCAGATTAGGTTGGACGGAAATTAAATGAAAAGAAAATTAGAAAAAACAGTGACCTGTCACTGAAACTTTCGTGTGCATTTGATGGAAAGTGATCTCTGGTCCACTTTACTCAACAGGAAAAGGACAAACTCTCTCGAATCTGTCTGGCTTTCGGCTCTCATTGAATGTTCAGAGGGCATAGCAGCCCATAAATAACAAGGCCCTCATGGTCACTGACCACAAGAATCCATGTGTTGAAGGAGTTGGTAGTGTTCTGTGGAAGCTTTGAATGCTCTGAAACATGCAGGACATCTGAGGATCTCGTCTGAGATTTTGCAGGTCTGAGCATTCAAATTTCTATTGTGTGACTTTGGACTACTTGATGTACTTGAAGAATGTGGCTTGACTCTGATGACAGATGGCGTCTGAGAGTTCATCAGGTCACTACTTCTTTTCAGAGATAACGGGGAAAGTTTTTTGGGAGTGAAGTCATCAGGCTCAGGAAACTTTTTGATGAATAGGAAGCTTTCATCATTGTCAGGTTTGAACATCCTACCTCTCAACTGCACCTCTGGGCTCTTTTGGCCGTCAAACTCGTAAGCCGCTTCTGCCGGAAAACGTCCATTGCTCGGATCCTGTTTGACTTGAGGTGGTTGTTGCTTTCTAACAATGCTTGATACAATGTTCTTTAAACTTTTGGCCTTTTCATTGCCTGAGTTTAAGTCATTTTTGAATTTGGAGCTTAGTTTTCTATCAGTTTCATACTTTGGGTAATCGAAGTCAGCGGAAGAGGGTAATAATTCAAAACCTTGTGGATCAAGACTTCCTTCAACTATGTTCGATTTCACAGGACATTTGCTTAAGCAACCTCCTGAACACTAAAATTAAAATCAGTCATGCAAAATTCATTAATTTGTTGCATCAAAACAATAAATAATAGTTTAATGAGTCAGCCTTTTTCACTCTAAACTTAAGCAATTCAATTTAACCTTCCAGTTATCACATCCCGGTTCATTTAAGGACAACTTCCTCTTTGATAATGTTAAAATTACAAACCATGCTTTATGAAATAACCATAAAAGACCAAAAATAAAGACTTCTCACCAAATCTGTAAGCTCTTGTTCCAATCTGATGACTCTGTCTTGAGCAGCTTCTCTGTCTTTTCTTTCCATCTGGAAATCTTCTCTGTATGTCGAGAGTTGGATCTCCAATAAAGATACCTGATTCATCAGACTTTTGATCTTCTTTTCTAACTACAAGCAATATATTATTATAGAGATGCTATAAAAATTCATGTTTAGCATACGTAATTGTTATACCTTACCAACAAAACAACTAAAGATATTTTCAGTTGAAAATAGAGATCTAATCCACTAGATATTCACCTCATTGTTCTTAAGCATCGCTTCATTTTTTTCAAAATTGTCATTCTTAATGTCCCCTCCGCACCTGCATTTTTTCAACATATTTTTGTGGATTTCCAGGAGATTTTCATATTTTTCTTGTAGACAATCTTTTTCTTCTTTGATCCTAGTGAGGTCCTCTGCTAATCGTGTCATTTGTTGAGAGGTCTACAAGCATAAAAAATAAATTATATTACTCCGAATAAATATGAAAAATTAATCTTGGGTTTAAACTCAGTCTAATTCATGACTTTCAAAAATTCAAATCAATGTAATCAAATATAATGACATAATTTATTTAATAAACTAATTTTATAATCAACTTATGATCACAGCTGCAGGATCTCTATTGCAAATATCTCAAAAACAATCATTTAAACAAATATGTTGAAACCAACATCCATTAGGATATCGAAATATGTCCTCGAGAGTTCGAAAATAAAGCAACTTCGTGCGAGTTAGCTTTCTATATAATAAGTATTTGAAGCTCAAAACGTAAAAACCAAGCACAAGCACCAACAATTAGAGTAAGCTTCCTCGATGCGCATGTCCGTGCTTTACGTTTGGGAAAATAACGATCTTTAATTATACGTTAAGACTGGCCAGTACTAGAAAATTTGTTGGTTATATTATGTGTTGTAATAATAGGCGTGGTATCGGATTAATCATTTCCATCTTTTTGCAGAACTGATAAACCAGACAAATCAACATCATTTTCATCTAACCATTCAGCATATAAAATATCAGAATTTTCTTTGTGTGCAATAATTTCCATCAGCATTTTCTGTCATTTGGTAACCACTCGAATTGGCTGAAGGTTTTTTGCTGATAAGCAGATGTTAATATGTTACGTCCATGATCGAATCGCAGAGCGTGATTCTTTAACATGACTTGTGAACACGGCCGCCGATAGAAATTTTTGGCTCCGTATGTTATGGAAATTTGGTCATTTAAAAGCAAAAAAAAAGTCATGATTGTAAAATTTCAATATTTTAAAATCTGGACGGCACCTAAAAATGACTGGGCCCTTGCCCCCTCTCGGTGGCCCTGCTTGTGAAGCAACATAGAGGTTACGACTGAGCTGAAGGACTAACATTAATTGTTTTAAATCTATCTGTTAAAACTTGGATTTTTTATAATAAAAAAAAATAACACAGTTGACGTCAATTAATCTTAAACGCCCCCTCCCCCTTGACACACATTGTTAAACTCTATTATTACGCTCAAATATCATTGTATTCCAATATTATTATACTCAATTATCATTATATTCCAATATTATTACATTCAAATATTACTTTAAATAAATATTATTCAAATATTACTCAATGTTACGTTAAGGCTGGTCAGTACTAGAACATTTGTTGGTGGATTTGGTTTTTCCACGGCTTTGCTTAAGATCTACATAAATTATGGTCTACTTTGTTGTTATTACACCAATGGACACTAAAGCGAATGCTGAAACTTTTTTTAAGTTGCCGAAATTATTGCAAAAACACCTCCCAAAAATTGTTTACCATGATCAGAATTAAAAGAAACGATGGAAGAATGATCTCGTGGTTTAACAAATAACAAACGATGAACAAAGAAGAAAAAAACAAAAATCCAACCCTAAGGGAAACTTATCCCGCTGATTGGCTGCCTAATAAATGAAATTAAACAATGGAACTAAAGGCAATACTAATGTTAAGATATGTTTCAGCATGCAAAAGAGCATAAGATTATTTACGGTATGATATTGCATGTGGATTAACTTAAAAAGAGGTACAGAGGCAGAAGTGAATTCTCATAAGGATTTCCTAAATGAATAAAAAAAGGGATTAGCAAATCTTAAAAAAACTCTAGGGCCTACACAACAAATGGAATGAAATGTAATATTGGATCTGGCGAAATCAGGTTGATATGGAGTCCAATTTCTGGTCTCATGTGGACATAAAAGGTTCAGAGTAAAACAGTTATCAAACATTGGAGATAACATACGATGATGGTATTTGTACATAAATATTGCTCTTCGAAAAAATGAATTTGATAAATTGATATAACGTTCAATTTCTTAAATGAATCTCCAGTATGAGAATAATAAGGTATTAAGGAAATGACACAAACAGCTTTTTTTGAAGTTTAAATAGTGGGAGTAAATATGAGGGATAATTAACTGCCCATACAGCATTACAATAACTAAGGTATTGACAGAGAAGAAGGATTGTTTTTTTTTATCAATAAAATAACGAATATTGGAAATGATACCAACACTTTTGGAGACCTTACTTATTACATGTTCAATGTGAGATTTAAATGATAAATGTTGGTCAATTATAACACCTAAGAATTTACAAGAGTTAACTCTGTCGATCGCAATCACGAATGTAAATGGAGAGACTATCAAGATGAGTTTTTTTTTCTTGTTGAATGAAATATTATATAAGAGGTTTTGTTAATGTTAAGAGAAAGGAAATTCGCATCGAGCCAAAGTAAAATATAGTTAAGTTCATTGTTCATTGTCAACAATATGACGACCAGATCTAAATATATTAGTGTCATCAGCAAATAGTAAGAATTCAGCCTTAATGATTAATTCTATATTCCACAATCGGGAATCACACGAGCGTGAATGTGGTTAATTATTATGGGCAGCACAAATTCATAGCGAAGATTTTCCCAAAAATGACTCGAAATGTTCATATTTTAATTGTTAGGGGTAACTGTAAGTAAAAGTTCTAAGATCCTAAATAAGAATCCTACACCCGCTCATATACGCCCTCAATGTTTCAGGAAGCACCAATAGGTAATTTGTGTATTATTATTATTATTATGGATCTACAAATATAAAGTTGAACTTTCTGGTGCATTTGCTGTTTGCTATGACAGAAATTATCTTATAATGTTAATAACGCTGAGAAAACAGTGGCACATCAACGCATATCTGATAAGAGTACGACTATATTAACTATATTCCGTGAAAAATAAAACAACCGTTATTTCGTCGAAAACAAATTAATTGTATTAAACAAAATCCTATTGGCCTCAAATTATCTGGCGATTCTTGTTGTTTTCGGATTTGTAGACGTAATATTGAGCAGACCCTATGAATATTCAAATAATCTAAAATTAGATACAGATTCATTAATAATTTAGAAGAATAATGGCGGTCTCCTGTTGCCACTCATGGCCTGAGGGAGTAGCCGGCTCAGTCAGTTCGACCTCATTCCTCAATAGGTCGGTCGTAGTGTAAATACCGGCTTGCGACATCTCCTTTTGTTTGGGCCGGGTCCTAAATTTATTCCTATCGCACGTGAATTTCTGTTCCTAATATTTATCGAAGTCCGAATTATCCTTACGATCTCGTAGTTTAATTTTATAGGCAAGCATTATGATCTCGGTTTTGGTTATTGGAATGATTTTTGTTCCGTCGGTGTTTTCAGGTTTGTTACTTTCTAATTTTTATTATGGATTTCCGAGGGAAATTGGAGATTTACAGTCTTTACCGTGGCTCTAGGTGAGTGCGGCGACAAGAAATATGAATGCAAAACCAGTGGGAAGTGTATTTCAAGTTATTGGCTGTGTGATGGCGAGGTAGACTGCCCCGACGGAGATGATGAAATAAACTGTTCCTTTGGTTGGTATAAAAGTTTTGAGAGACTTTGCCATTCTATTTTTTTCTGGAGGTCTTAGCATCTTATATATATATAAATATAAAATAGAATGACAAAGTCTCTCAATATATAACTATATAGTTGAAAAAGCTTTTCAATAATCATTTTTACATAGACAACCTATTAGCAATAAAGCTATAAACTAATTCAGATAATAAATTTTTAATTAGAGATTGTGCTAAAATTTCTTTTATCTTTTAAGATTAAAATATTACTATAGAATGTCCAAAAGAAGAATTCAAGTGTTTAAATAGTTCTGAGTGCATCAAAAATACTTGGAGATGTGATGGGTCAGAGGACTGTAAGGATGGATCTGATGAAGTTGGATGTGGAGGTCAATTTGACTGGAAATGCATATTTTTTTAAATTTCTGTTTTGTATTTTATCAAATATACTTGGTAATAACTTTAATAAGTAGTTCTTAATACTGGCATTATTGTTAATTTCTTGAGAATTTTTGAGTTAATTTAATTCATCGTATATTTTAATTTGGCTCCAGGAAATTTCATTACCACAGAAGCTTAAATCAAAAGTGGTAGCCTGCTTATTTTGTTACATTAGGCAATGCTCCTATTCATAAATCGTGCCATGTTACCGATCGACATTTATTTTATATGGGAAGTCGCTTGCCATCGACCAGTTTTTAGCACCTGTTACAAAGGTTGCATCAACTGCATGAATATGTGCATTTTAGTTCAATAAAGTGTTTTATGCAATTCTGAAACCAGTGGCACTTATTTTAAGAGATACTTTTTGGCTGCACTCATATGCATCAATCAATTATACTTCCAATGATCTGCGAGTTCTGAAAAACATAATTACATTTTAAGGGGGAATGTTTTTAACGGCCTCCTGAAAAATAAATATTTCAGGATATTAAAGTTGGTGATGATAATAAAATGATAAAATAATTAACTTATTTATATTGGTTGATAATAGCAATGTGATTTTGTTCAATGGAGAATTTATATTACCTATTATCTAGGAAACAGTTTCTGCTCTGGAGATCACTTCAGTTGTGGTCTTCAAAAGCCATGCATAGCCATCGAATTGACATGTGATGGGCACTGGGACTGCCCAAATGGAGAAGATGAAGATTTTGATTTTTGTAATTTCAATATTTAATAGTTCGTGAAATCTGGCGATGGATGGTTAATTGATATTTGTCTTAGGAATGCGTTTGCCAGTTCAGAGTCATTAATAATCAATGCATTTCAATCGAGCATCATCGAATATTTAATTGAGCGTGAACATTGTTTTGATTGTCCAGCAGATGGAATGAATTTGACTCCAGGTTACTTAAACAACTGTGCAATCGAATGCAGGTTCGAATAGGACGTGCAAGGAGTCCGACTTTAAATGCGAGAGTGGTCCCTATTGCATCAAGAAGAGGTGGGTTTGCGACGGAAGCTGGGATTGCGGAGACGGCTCGGACGAGAAAAATTGTGGTGAGACGGTCTTGTTTCGTCTTGCAACGGAAACTCGCTCAAATTGGCGTTTGTTCTCGTATCTGTGTATTTGCTCTTGTGTGTATTTGTTCTTGTGTCTGTGTATTTGTTTTTGTGTGTATTTGCTCTTGTGTGTATTTGTTCTTGTATACATTAAATCACTTAAACCAATGGCTCGAGGTTCTGGAAACTCCGACAGGGTCTTCGATTTCAGAATGGTTTTCGGTGAAACGTCAGTGGATTATGTTCTCTCATAAGTGCTGCGGTCTTGGTTAAAGGAGTTTTTGCAGTTGTTATATATTTTGAATGCAGATGTATTGACCTGATATGTCTGTCTGGTGCATAATTGTACTGGTTTTATGTGGTTAGTCCATTTACAACTGAGAGGATAGGAAATGACTTAGCTGTTTAGTACGTCAGTGGCTCCATGGTTATCCGTCTAATAGGTTAAGATTACTTTCATAATGAGTTTATTTATTTTGTATTATGTTTATTTTCATAGCAAGTTAGCAATTCTCTTTAATCAGCTGAAAAATTCATGAGACAATTTTTGATAGAGCAGAAATGGCTTCCAATATAAATTTACAAACAAAGTGGTACCATGCCAAATTGCTTTTGCAAGAGAATTATGGCTAATTTCTTCTTGAGGGATGATTTTTACAGATTCTTAGAATAAAGTGATGGCCGAGCAATGATTCATGGTTTCTAGCTCAAGAAGCTAAGTGCTTCTTATCTAAGCATTTATTTTCTCTGAATAGTTTGGAATTTTTAAATGTAGACAAAATTTAAATTGCTAACATCTTCGTTCCTCTATCGATTAATCGGACTGCATGAATGATTGGCCGGAGAGCTTGCCGGGATGGAGTTTTGAGAAAAGCATCTTATTTTCAAACTACTTTTATTCTTCAGGTCTCCTGGAATGTGGGGTCAACAAGTTCACCTGCTTGAAGAATTCTCCGAGGTGCGTTGATCTCGAGGTCGTGTGTGACGGAGTGGACGATTGCAGCGATGGTTCCGACGAGATCCACTGCAACTCCTCGTCGAGCGTCCACTGTCCTCCCGATGAGGGTTTGTGCGAGGTCGGCAAGAACTGCATTCCCCTGTCTTACTTCTGTGACGGCAAAGCAGACTGCCCAGACGAAACAGACGAGTCTGATTGTAAGGGTTGATTGGCTTCATTCATTTGTTTTGTAGTCTCGGCTTTGAGTGTTCTAAATATTTAGAGTTGTTTTCTTATAAATTGCTTGAAATATTTCTACAATGATTGTTTATTTTTTAAACTGGGAACTATTGATGGTATGTTATGAAATTAATACACTTTCGATGGTTTTTAAATTTGAAAATTATTTAGAAAACATCCTCAGAATAACTTTGCATTAGTATTTGTGACATGAATAAACAAGGTTTATCTATGTCCATATTTAATCCATTGGGCATGTACTTTTCAAATTAATTTTAGTTTGTGGACTGGTGCTAAAGCGAAAATTCCTTTGTTTCAGGCAACGAAATTAATTGTTTGCAAGAGGAATTCAAATGTCTGGCGAGCAAGACATGCCTCCCGAACTGGATGGTCTGTAATGGAGACATCGAATGCCAAGATGGTTCGGATGAAAGATCCTGTGTCTCTTCTCCAGGTTTGCTACCCGTTCATTTCATGGTTTAGTGGTAAAAAAATTATTATCTCACGTAATACGAATTATTATACTTATTCTATACTACATATACTCATGTATTCCTATGCGAGATGTTGAAAAATAACGGACATGTTATCTTCATTTTCATTGGTTGGACATATTTCCAGAAAGAATTTAGAATTACTGTGAACATGTGAGTTACTGGTGAATTGCTTTAAAATCTTCAGCTCGCTCTTGTGACAAGCAGAAGGAGTTCAATTGCACAGGGTCGGGCGACTCCGTTTGCGTCTCGAATCACAAGTTGTGCGATGGTTACGCAGACTGTCCAAATTCGGAAGACGAGGCCGATGCCATTTGCTTTAACAAACGTAAGAATTATGTAAGAACAGTTAGTGATAATCTCTTTGTAATGCATCACATTGGTATGTAACTTTTGCCATTGTTTTGTTTATTTATTAATGAAAAGATTAAAATTTGAGTTAACATTGATTATGGTGTATTTTTGGTTATTTGATATTATTATTATTATTATTTGATTATTTTCCTTTGGCAGCATTGTGCGACATGCCTTGCAAACATGGCCACTGCGTTGTCTCTGGAGAGAAGGCCAAATGTGCTTGCAACAGCGGCTTTGAATGGTCAACAGAAAGCCATTCGTGTCAGGGTATGGAGGTTCCAGTTCTTGATTTCATTTCACCAAATTTGCACTTCATTCCACATTTCAGCAAAAGAGAAAAATACACATTACTCTGAATGTTTATCTTATCAATAATTCTTAAAAATAAAACAATTCTTTAAAATAAAATGCATTCCTGCAGATGTTAATGAATGCCAGTCCTACGACACTTGTGGTCAAATTTGCACCAACAAGCAGGGAGGATTCAAGTGCTCTTGTCTTCCAGAATACGAACTCGATGTCTTGAGCCATCAGATTTGCAGAGCCAAAGGTCGACATCTCTGCTTTTTATTTATTTTTTCGTTGCAGGCCATCTAGCACTTCATAGCAATAGGAATTGTTCAATTTGTTCAATGCTATGTGCATTGGCTTCAGGGCTACTGAACTTGATTTTGAACGTGCATATTTTCAAGGTTTATGATGATGATAATGCAAGCTAAGTTGTGAACACAGTTTTGGAATAGGTTTTGCTCAAGATTTCATTTGACAGTGCAAAACTTCAACGATGTGTTCCTCAAGTAACAGCAATAGCATTAGTCATAGCTAATGCTATTACCATGTTACCATTCTGATTGTTATCACTTTCACAGTTGGAGAGCCCCTTCTTCTGTTTAATTCTGGAAAGGAATTGAGGTACCTAGAGTTGAGAAGTCACAATTATGAGCACCTCATGACCCTCGAAGGTCAAGTGAAAGCTTTTGACCTTGATGTCCGAACGAGCGAGGTCTTCCTATCCGATTACACCTCAGGTTCCATTTACAGGTTTACAGATTTTTATTTGGTAATACATATTTTGGTAATATTAATTGCCTGAGTCAAATTTTCAATTTTGAAATGAGGGTTAGCTCTGATTCAGTATTTCTGTCTCTATTTATGCAAATAGAAATTAGTTTTGGTCTTGAAAGTGTAAAGATACTTTTATATTAATTGTATGGTGGAGCAGACTTGGCATTTTAGGCAAGGCGTTACTTTTTTTTTAAAGTTATTATGCTTTCTTTGCACATAACAATAATTTAAATCATTAACACAATTTTGTTCTCTAGAGCCAAAAGGCACCATCTTCCTGAGCCAAAACTCATTTGGAAAGGTTTTGAGCCACAAACCGTGGAAAGCATGTCTTATGACTGGGTGCACAAGAACCTGTATGTTGTCACGCACCATCGCATTGACATGCTGCACTTGGAGAGCAGGGATGGGGCGGTTTACTTAAAAAATATAGCTAAATGCATGGTAGAACATCATTATCTTGGAGTGGTTGTCGACCCCAGGAAGGAGCACAAGTCTGTTTATATTCTTTGAAGATGTTACTTGCTTTGATTTTCTCATCGTCTGTTTCATCGTCGTAATCTTTTGCAGTTATTTGTATTGGATTTTCACTGGACGTAATGCAAGTATTGTGAGGTCTTCGCTCGACGGCAGTCTGGTTTCCACCTTCATTGATTCCAACATGTTGAAGCCTGTCAGTCTCACCTTAGGTTGGCACAATTAGCTATTATTAATTCATTACATCAAAGCCGGTGCATGATCTTCTGCTATCTTATTTTTCGTTATGGCCGAAGTTTTTAATTGTGTTCGAATTGAAATTGCCAGATTTTGAGACCAATTCCCTATACTGGGTGGACACCAAGTATTTTGCAATATTCAGGCGGAGCCTGAACCTTGAAGACAGTCGAATCGACAATGTCTTTTCATCCTACTCCTTTCTGAGGCAGCCCCTTGTTATCGATTTCTTTGAGGTTAATTTTATCTAATTTTTAGCAGTTAACTTGAATAGTGAGTATTGCATTCAATGTATTGTTGTAAGCATGAAATATTTGAGGTTGTTTCCAGTGAGGATTTTATCGGCCAAATAATCTTCATTAAATTTGTCTTTCAGAGTCACTTATTCTGGTCATTGATGGCTGGCAGGATTCACAGGCTTGATGTGACTTCACAGCCATCAAACCCTTATAATAAAACTATTTTAACCCTCAAAGATGGCCTGAATCATCTGTCTGTTGTCAAGATTGCTCACGCTCTGAGGCAACCTATAGGTAGACATTTTATTCCTGCATTTTATTAAATGATAAAGAAAAGTTTAGAGAATGAGTTGAACACACATCCATTTGAATCCGTATCGAAAAATCTTCCAGTGGAACATGATGTTTGCACTGACCACAAGTGCAGCCACATTTGCCTGCCTGATCCCCACAACAAAGATGCCCATGTTTGTTTGTGTCCTGATGCTGTGCTTGGTTCCAAAGATGGATTCAAACTGGATGCTGATGGTGCAAAATGCCTGCATTATTCATCTCACAAAAGTATGTCTTGGTGCTTAAACATTAACAGATTAGCTGGATTTTTCCCCCCAGTTTTCAAGCTCAGCTTTTAGTTTGATGTTTGAGGTTTTGTGTTGCTTCAGTAATTGTTCTCCAAGCATGACATTATTTCTTTTGACTCCAATTGACTTAATGTGGACTGTACTTCAACTTGTAGCATTTCTCAAGAGAAGCACAGCTAGTTTGGCTATTGGGGTAATTGTTACTCTGGTCATTGCCATAATTCTGGTGAGTACTTTTCACAACCTAGTACCCGGTGATCTGCATGCCTTTGATGGAATGACAAATTTGTTTCCAAAGGTGGCAATGATGATAAGGAGAAAAATTAGGAGGCAGAACATCAAAGCCATGAACTTCACAAACCCTGTTTATAGGAAGCAGCAGACGGATGATGACTTTGGCATCCTCAAGAACCAGTCACTCTCTGCTTCTGACCTGCTTCAAGTTGGTTGACCCAAAGTTTCTTAAATTCGAACATTTATTTCATTTTAATAAACGAAAATCCTTTTAGATATCAGAAACTCGAAATCCAAACGAAGCTACGTCCAGATCCGAGCTAGTGTAATTAATCTAAATGTCATTTATAGTTTGATAATCCATCCTTTCTCACATTATCCCTAAATTGTTTCCATGCTCTCTGTGATGGATGGCAATATTCGGGTATTCCATTGTTTTGTAAATTGCTAATTTGGGTTCAAACATACAGCAAGTATTAGGGGATATGGGTTCCAGTAATTATCCAATCTTGAGAACGCTGATGCATGACCTTGCAGCATCCATGCAAGTCGAGTGTGTTCTGGCTTCCAGTTTTACCTGTCAATTTCAGTTCCAATGAGTCTGATCTGCCTAGGCTTTTGTGATTGTTACCATGTTGAATCTCAGTTTAATTTTTATGTGGATTTGCCTTGTTTAGGTTCACTGCATGGCTCCTCGCATCGATATCGATATCATATGGGAGTTAATTTATTTGTTTTCTTTTGCATCGACATCTTGCAGCTGTCAATTTTATTTTGGACCTGCTCTGCTGAGCAGTTTTTGTTACCATCTGACTTTGGGTGCTTAGCCTAATTGTAGCTGTCAGAGCAGATGCTATCATGTTGAGGAGTGCCAAGGTGCCTCCTCACTCTATGTTTAGGTTATTCTATAGACTTTTCAAATATTTCATTAAATTAATGCCTACCAAAAAATTTGCAAGTTTTGAACGTTCGGCTCTTTTACCCCAAAAGTCTATCCCAGATGGAGGCAGTTGTAGCCTTCTAATTCTATGAGTGTCTCGTAATGATCTGTTAGTAGTTAGGGATTAGAAGCTACTTGACAGCTTAGTATTAGTGTCATGGTGCCTGAATCAAAATTTTGTGTAATCCTACAACGATGAGTGATTATTACACGGATCTTGGTTTTAAACTCTAAATAATTGTGGTGTTAATGTACCATGAAGTGTTTCCAACAATCACTCAAAAATATAAAAATAGTTGTAAGTGTAAAATTTAGCTGAAAAGGTCTAAAAAATATTCCCTACATGAGTTTAAGATCTTAGGGTACATTAACGCATCAAAGGCCTGGAATGTACAGCAGTTCTCAATGTCGCCCTGAACTGAGTTCCCTGGACTATCACAGCTGCTTCACACAAAATTTACACTAAAAACTTTCGGTCCCTGGAGGTTATTGTCCATAAATCATTTGGCACTGCATGTCTTTTATTCTTGTTGCATACTTGTCAATGGCCAAAGACATGTAACTGACCACTTCCTCATCTTTCATAGTTGAAGGTTCAATTATGAAAGGATGTGCCAATAGTTCCACGTACGTTGCACGTGTTTGGAGATCTTTGTCGAGGCTGAAAAGCAAAGCAGTTGCTGAGAAGACATTTGCATTTGGTGAGCTTAGTTAATTGACAAAATCGAGGAGCTTGCATGGCATAATGTAATTATGAAAAATGGACAAATGACTTGCCACTTTTCGATGAAATCTTCAAAATGAGGACTAAACACTCCTGCTGGGAGTCTAGGAGGTGGACCTTTGACCACTTCCAGGATTTGACTGAATAGAAGACTGTGTCCCTTATATGGAAATTCTGCAACGGCTAATTCCACCTAAAAAAGAATATTGAACATAATTAGAATGACTTTTCATTCTGTTCCTGAAATCATTCTCAAAGGTTTTTCTGATGCTCAAACCAATGTTATGCCAAGGCTCCACACATCAGACCGGATCCCATAAGTCTCTCTACCTTCCACCATGTCTGGGTTTATTCTCTCAGGCTGAAATCAGTTACAATGCAAGATAATTAAGTCATAATTAATAGTGATGTAATTATTTAGGCAGAGATTTGTCTTGTAATTGGTAATAATTGGAGATAATTAGTGGCATGAAGAATAAATTTGAAGAACTGTGACTAACAGGCATGTAAGGCTTGCAACCCACAGCCATAGTTGTGACTAAAGAGTTTCGTAATTTCCCACATATCCCGAAGTCACACAACTTGATTTGGCCTTTCCGATTGGCGAGTATGTTGGATGGTTTGACATCTCTGTGGATGATTGCAAGGTTGTGCAAGTGATGCAGAGCTTCCACCACCTGCCATAAAATTAAATTAAAGTATTTTTTTGAGTATAGATGAAGTTTTAGTGGAGTATTGGAAATCAGATGGCAAATCTCATATGCATTCTAGCTGAACTTCACATACAATACTATAGGTAGGTAATAAATAACAAGTTAATGAATAATGAATCCTCACTGCTGTTGAGATTCTCTTTAAAATTTGTTCAGGCAATTTTTCACCTTGCTCTTTCATTGCTTTGTACAAAGTATCTAATGAGACATCCATCAGCTCCATGCAAATCCAAAGTTCTCCCTTTGAATAAAAATAATATCAGCTGATATTAACATATAAAAAAAAATAAACTAAAGATGACGTGGCAAATATGAATGACGATATTATTATCACCACAAATGAGTAAGTCAGAATAAACAAAAGGCAACAGGGAAAGATGTGACTGTAACAATTACCTCCACTAAGAGTATTTTAAAGCAAAAAAGTCAAAATGATTTGCCAACCTCCCAGAAGAGAGAGCAGTAGAAGCCAACCAGGAAAGCACAAGCATCTGTTTCCATGAAAACTTCAAGCTCTCTAAGTGACCTTTTTTGATTGCCACATTCATCAGGAAATGAATTATATTGGATTTTCTGGTTCATAATGATTGAAATCCAATTACCTCAAAATACTTGACACATTTGCAAATCATTTGTCAATTACTTTGACAGCCATCACCAGGCCACTTGGCCCATGTTTAGCCTCGTAAACACAACCAAATTGTCCTTTACCGACCATCTGGGGCTTCAAAATAAATTCGTCAACTTTTACTTCATAAACTTTGCCATCAACTTCAATGGTGCTGGCTTTCTTTGGAATGGCAGGTAATCTGATGATCAAGCCAATAAAAATCAATACGACTAATTTAAAATTACTATAAAACTAGATCGAATTCTTAAACTAACACAGGCATCACTCACACCAATGGTGTTCTATCAGATGCAACATAAGAAATCAAGCCTCTATCATTAGACAAATCAAATTTTGAGGAAAACTCTCGAAATTTAAACAAAACTTGTGCTGAGATATATGTTAATAAATAATCTATTAAAAGTTGCTTTTTATTCCGTAATGCTATCCGCAAACGCAGTTAGGTAAACAATCAGAGGGATGGTTCAGGCGTTTTAACCCGCTCGAAATGGTTAATGTAACATTCAAAGATTCAAGGAGAAAAAAATGCTTGTTTCATTCAAGCAAACATTAGGCTGCATGAAAACGATTTCTGGACTAAATAAATTAAATCTGGATCATAAGCACAACCTAAAATCCCAGTACCCTTTCCCGACTGCAGCCGATTAAGTCTCAGAAAGGCACCATCAGGTCCCACATTTCAGCTTGAACACAATTTTCACAAAAGCGTCTCCCCGTAATGTTCACGCTCACCTGCCTTTCGAGATCCATTTGAAACTTGTGAATTGCAAAACTCGCATCTCAACCAAAATCAGCTAGATGCTGCAAGAATTGCTTGAATATTGACACAAGCATAGGTTGCAAATCAATAATAACGTAAAGTGCTCCATACTTATGGCCTAACACCACAAGATAAGATTGATTGCATTTGCAATTGATTGATCGACGAACCAATCCACAAAATACTTGTACTTATGATCCCACAAAAAGCAAATATGATCAAGAAGTGCTTGGCCAAGTTTTTAAAACACCGAGCTTCTCCAAACTCATTTCTTTTTATAAATTATTCAAAATACAGCACAGTGTCAAATTGATGTGTGAATCAAAAAATTAATCCACAAATTATAATGGCATTTGATAAAGAGCAATTATATTCAAATAATCTCAAAAGATCTAGAAATGTCAATCTGCCATGCATAATGAACCAAGACGAGGGTCCTCTTGATTTAAATAAACAACTTTCATGCATACTCGATCAGGCTTTAATTGGCTTAGCAACAACGAATAGTAACTCCAGGCTCGTATCATGTGGCTGACTGGCAAATGACGAGCCATGCAGGAGAGGGATGACGACATTATCAAGCGCAACCAAACATTCATTGCTGAGCTGCGAACCATTGATCCCGGCTTCATACCCGATCTGGAATAAAAGAAGCATGAGCCACTATGAGCATGATAACTCCATAGTCAAAATGACAGCTAATGTGTAACCTGATCTGGGCTAACTTTTACTCTGAGGGTCAACTTAGAAAGCAACGGAGGAAAGAGAAAAGCAATGTAAGGAGTCAGACATCTGCAGCAAGAGGAAGCCAGTAATTCTGAAAACCTTTCAATTTCAGGCCTGAGGGTCTGGGAGGCACAAGATGGATTGAGGAAGAACAGGCCGGTCCAAATGAGGACGAAACCTTCCTCAGATGTTGCATAAACATTTGAGGTGTGAATTCGCTTGTGCTCTGATTGAGACAGGTTAAGCTTGTCGATCGGACTCTTAATGCTAGACAATCAAACAAAGACTGGTTAAAACGTTGTTTAAACATTGTAACATTGTAGAATAACGAGTAAGTGGTTAAAATCTTATAAGCTCTCCTGAAATCCAAGCATTCACTCACTCTGAATTCTTCTCAATTTGTTCTGAAAACCACTTCAGAGCCACCATCCCCTCAAAAGCTCCCTCTCCCCCTGGGGACGAAGGAGGCGTTCGTGAAGAGAGGCCGCAGTTTATTGTAAAATCATCGGCTGTGCCGAGGGTCTGCTTGAGTGCTGCCATGTCCTCGGGCGTAATTTGAACCATGAGTCCATCCTCTATGATGCTCATTTTGGCTTTATAGCCTGAGGCTACCTTCAGAGCTCCATTGAAAACCACGAACGATGCTCCCGTAACTAGGAACGATGGGGTAATATTAATTCGTTAGCTAGCAATAGTCTTAAATTGTTAATATCAGTTTAAGTTAGAATAAAATTAATCGATCGGCATAAGTTAAGCAGTTCAAAATGCAAGTCGTTAATGGTTATCAATCAAACAAATGGTTAGTTCAAGAAGACTTTCTACCACTTCGAATCTTTCCCTGAATGTTCATGGCTTGTGTTTGATAAGATCCTTCGGCACTCTGCGAGCAAATGAGGTGTGAATCTGCTGTAAAGCTAAAATTCCCAGCCAGTGCCAAGACATGGTCATCACTGTTGGAGAGAGCCTTCAACACCTACAAATCAAATAAATTTTAATAATTTAAAGGAAATTATCACTTTATAATTGAATATTAAGGAATTAGTTCTAAATAAAGGGTCCCAAAAATAATCCTGCAAAGAATGAAATACTTGATGGTGCTTGTATCTTGGTAAAAAAATGGTGGTGTGCTTCTCTTCCACATGGATGGCCATGTCCTCGACAGCTGAAAGGGAGTACTGGAAATTTCGAAAATCTGCCAACAAGTTCATGATGGTGTGTCCGATCTCTCCATAGACTGGGGCTCTGTCCCTCACCCCAAACAGCGGGCAAGGGTAATCTAGTTAAACAAAGCCTATCAGGCAATCATGCAACAAACAATTAATTACCTTAAGCAATTTAAGGTATCTTAAATTTCTAAAAAAAAAAAATAATCAAACTGTCAAAAAAAAAATTGTTTAAGAAAAAAAGAAAATCATGAAAGACAACATTCCAGGTAAATGCACCAACATCTGAACTCTGCTCCGAGTCTGAAGAAGAGTCTCAGTGGAAAGGCCCGTGCCCATGTAAGCTCCACCTGCTTGATGAAAACACCGAACAGGAATGGGGAATCAGGCAACAAGATGTTTTGAACGCATTGAATGGTCTGGTTGATGAAGAGGAAGCCAGAGATCTCTTGGCTGTTGCTCATTGGAAGGATAATTGATCCCATGTTTTGGATTGGTGTGCCTAAAATAAAATTTTTAATTTGTCTTCTGCCCCCATCTCTCAATCACAAGGCACGAAAGAGGTGCAATGACCAAATCTAAATCTCCAAAGAACATTTAAAAAGGGAAACAAAGGAATCATATTAAATAAAATTAAACCTTGTATGTCAAAATAATAATTATAATTATAATTTTGATATTGTTTAGATTATCCTACTTTGAAATTGAAACAAAATTTAATAAAGCAATCACTTAGTGGTATTTCCAAATATATGTTTATTGTTAGCAATAAAACCATGAGCAAATGTACCAGAGCATGCAGAAGTGTAAACAGCTGAAATGGCCTGGAAAATGTCAAGGGGAATGATGGTCTCTGATTGGTTGAATTCCATGAGGATGATGACCTCCTCTTGTCCAACTGTACTCATCCCCTGACTGGTGAAGCACCACAGATCTCTTTTTGCACAACACATTTCTACAACAACCAATGGGCTGTTGCGATTAATGCCTTAATTCTATCCAACTAATCTATTATTAGTTTTAATAAATAAATTCTTTTAAACATAAATTCTATCTTTAAGTAATGAAATGACAGTACATAATATTTATTTATGTACAGGCTACTATAGGCATAAAACACTCAGGTTTTTTTTGTCATAATTTTGTTATTATTATAATCATATTTATACCACTTAATGCTATGATGTGTTTAAAGTCCATTAGTTATTTTAAATTCACGGACAAAAGCCGATCACACATTGACTATTTCCATCCTAAAACTCAGACTAAAATGTAAAAATGTCCTAAAAAATCTAATCTTTAAATTAGCACCTCAGTGAATATTACTATGAATTGAAGTGAATTGAAAAGCACCAACTCTTGATGACTTTCACAAGAACTGTGAGGTTTGCATTGAGCCAGAACAAGACAGGGACTCTGCTGTTTTCTGTTTAAAACATCCAGTCTTTAAAATCACATTATCAAATCACATAAATCTAAAAATATATAGCCTGGTCTTAAATGTGTCATGAATAAAAAAAAGGTTCAAGAGATGACCCTCTGTGTTTAAAGGCAAGCACCTAGAAACTGCATAATATTCATAATCAAGCCTATGTTGTCAATGGCTCCTACAGAATATGCAGCTATTTATGACTCAGTCAGTGCCCCTGATGATAGATTTGTATGTTTGTAGATTGATTTGTGGTGATTTGATTAAGATTTCCGAATTGAATAATTCCACAAAACCTGGAGAAACTTTACGTTACAATTGTCCTTAATCGTTACAAACAATTGTTATTAAATCTAGAAGGTAATGCAAGTCCTAGAAAATAATCACAGACCATCGGTTGCCAATTTGAAGACCTCCTCTGGACTTTTTGATCGATCCAATACGTAGCCTTTTGAAGATCAACATGCCGGTCATTTACGGCCACGAATTAAATTCAACAAGGCAACATTTCACAGTCAATGTTTGTTGAATAATTTTCAAAAGAATTCAAATAATTATTCTCACAAATCTCATTGAGATGATAATTATTTAAGTATGAATATTCAAATTAGCCACTTAAAAATAAACTAGAAGGTTAAAAAAATAGCAACAACAATATCAGAGGTCAGATGAAAACCTCCACCATTCATTGATGTCAGTTTGCCCAATGGGCTATTAAGCTATTAAGAAGGCAGTAATCATAACCACATGTTGGTAATAATGCAAAGCCATAAGATTTCAACTAAATTTTAATTGTTCCATTATGTTTAAGATTCAGACACATCGCAGAATTGCTTTGCCATTGGCATCATCAACACCATCAATCATCATCATTGCTACCGACAACATCATCGTCATCATCGATCGCCAAATGTTTATCACAACCGACCGAAGTCCTGAGCAGAGTAAACGGCCAAGGGTGGCAAAGATCCCTCGGACCAGCCTGAAGTTGAACTCTGGTTTGAGGCAGATTTTGTTGGCTTTAAAGATCCTGAAGAAGGTGAAGATGCACCTGAAACTGGACTCTGCCTTCTATGAGACGATGAACCTGAAGACCTTGCTGTCAACAATTGTTGATTGTTATTACTATTAGTAATTATTATTATCAATAATTTAATACATTTATCCTTTTATTATTTTGTAAATTTAACCTTAATCCACCAATGAATCCTATATATATAATGCATTAAATATTTCTAATCTAATAAATAATAATCATGACGTTAAGAATAAATATTCATAATAGCACAGCAAATTGGATACCCACATGATTTTTTCTTTTTCGATCCACCGCTCGAAGCCCCTTCCGGTCTCTCATCCAGGTGAGTGAGATCTCCACCTGGTCTTATACCGTCTGAAAACATCACCTGCTTGTTCTCTGAGGGTTGCCTTGGCAAGCCTTTGTTGATGAATTAAACTGTTAATCACTTCAAATATTTAAAAAGAAAACATAATTATCAATTATCAGATCAAATTTTCTAAAAAAAAAATGGTGCCTCCATCATCACAAAAAGTGAAACTAAGACATGACATGACACTTTAGTTAAATTTCCAAACCTTGCTTCCTAAGAACACTAGTGGGCACCATGACTGGGGGCAAAGGATCAGAGGGAGTAGCCTGGAGTGGTGGGGGAATGGTGGAGCAGTACTCACTCGAGTTGTTTGGGTTGGGACGCGAGGTTCTCGTAGGTATAGACAAAGAGGAGAGCATATTTTGATAGCTAGAGGCTAAAAAATATTTTTCATTGTAAAGTTTAAGGTTAGCAAATCCGTTTCTGGTGTGAGAAAGTGTATGCCTTCTGTTACATTTATTCGGGGTTATTTACACAAGGATAACAGCTGAATTAATTGCACGAAAGGGTAAAACGGAAATTTGAATCCCATCACAAATCCCTGCAAACAAAGAGCCGAAACATGGTCAACAAGGGAAACAGCCAATCAGTACAAACCTCTGTTGAAGTCAACAAAACATTTGCAGCAAACCCTTTCCTCTTTCTTGTTCAGATATTCGAGTGGATATCTCACATTGCAACACTCATTGCAAAATATCTGCCAAAGTCAGGTGTAAACAAGTTGAAAATGCATGATAGAAAATGAAAATAATAATAAACTCAAGACAACAACAACAAAATAAAAATTGAACTCTTAAAAGAGACACATGAATTAAATAGTCACAGAGAAGTTACTCTGAGTGATTACAATTGACAGAACCTATCAACTGGAAACCAACCAGGCCACAAGCCCTGCAATGGTGACGTCTTCGGAGGAAGGAAAAAGGAGTCTCACACTGGAGGCACTTGTTCGTCGAAGAATCCGGCAACCAGGAGGGCGAGACCTTCCCCAAATCTGTGATCGGGAGGTCGATGTTCGAACATCGCGACGGGGCATGGAAAAATTGGGGTCGGGTGAATTGCAACGACCCAGGATGGGTGGGTCTGGAGCCTGGATGGTTGTGGGTTCTCCTCTCTTGCTGGCCAACTGAGGGAGAACTGTGGATTTCTGGTACTGAATCGCTTGGAACGTTTTGGCATGTTTCTTGGGGAGGGTCAATGCACCCATCTTCGCTTGGTTGCATCTCCAAGTTGTTTGAAGATCCTTCAGAAGCTTCACTATCTTCTGTGCATTCAATCTGCTGGTCAGATTTAAACACATTATTTGAATGAGGTGCAATAGAATCCTGAGCTCTGACTTCTGCTGCTACAGCACCATTTATTCCACTGCAGAGATCTCCATCTTGAACCAGTGAATCATTTGCAGAGGCAAAGGCCTCCATGATCTTGTCCTTCAAGAATGAATCTCCTCTTGGAAGCTCATCCATTGCCTCCTTGTCACTACCATCTGATTTGAGATCCTCAAGAGATATCGCATCGTTTTCAAGAGGAATTTGTTCAAGCTCTTGTTCGAGAAGTGGCAAGCAATTCTTGTGCTTGCTCAGTTCATCCAGCAAAAGCTTCTCCTTTTCGTGAAGCAGGATTTGCAGCTTTTCGGTTATGGCCAGTGATTTGTCGTCATTGCCATCAACATTTCTCTTTGTACTTTCATCTTCAAGAGCTATTTGGTCTAGAGATAAAAATATTTAGTTAGATGATTAAAAAGAAAATTATTATTATTATTATAAATACAATTATTTACCAACCCTGTGAATCATTATTGATGGCCACATTCATTTCTTCTATAAAAGCGGCAGCTTCCAGTTGCAGCCTCTTCAGAGCAATGCTGTCTTCGTCATCACCATCATTGTACTCATTATCACCATCTTTCCTCTCATTTTCACCATCCTTATGTCCATCATCATCACCATCATCCTTGTACTCATCTTCTGCAACCATATCAGAAAGATTGAATGCCCCAACATCGATGAATTGCTCGTGGGTTTGTGACTCAACCTCCAAAGAGTGGCATCTCACGTCTTTCTCTGAAAACTTTACAAAAGTGTCCTCGTCAAATTCTTCATGAACTCGAGAAGCATGACATACTTCTTCTGAGCTGGAACTTTCCTGCAAACATTCCCCTTCTTTTGATGCCTTATCGAGATCCCCATAAGTTTTTCCCGATTCGATGAACCCAATTTTGTCAATGGTCCTATCGGTAATAGGTCCTTCGATGAGTTGCTCGCCCACACTTTTTTCGACCGGCGATGCACCGACTTCAAAGCCAGCCTTTTCATTTTCAATGATCCTTCCTGCTTCAGAGAAAGCAAATTCTTCAATGTTTTTACCTTTTCTGTGTTCTTCTTTTGCAACTGATTCAACCAATGTAAATGAATTGACCTCATGGTCTGATGTTTCGTTTTCGATATTACTTTCGCTTTCAGAGGAAGAGCACGGATCATGATTTCTATCTTCAACTAATTGTTCACTTGAATTTGATTGAACCGACAATGAATCGACATCGAGACTCAAATTTTCATGCATTGTTTCAAAATCCTCTTTTGTCTTGTCCAAAGTGAAGGTATCATTTTCATTTGCTATTCTCTCTGGAAATTCTTCCAATTCTCCAGATGAAGTGCCTTCAGCATAAAAATAAGATATTGCAGACATCTTTTCAAAACTTTCATTTGCAATTACTACATCATTTTGAACTTTTGAATAATCTGCAGGATTTAGATCTATTGGATCATTAAAAATGGTCTCCAAACATTTAGCAGAAACTTCTGTGGGCAAAGATTCAATTGGGACGACCTCCAAATCAATCTTCGGTAGTTCTGCAGTACTGGCATCGGTCTCATTTGATTTTGGTGATTCAACACATTCAGCAACCTCGGAATCCATCAACAGATGTTCTTGTGATAGATTCAAATGTTCAAAATTTTCATGCATGCTAATGACATTACAACCGACATTCCTTAACAATACTGGCTTAAAACTTTCGACACAAATGCAGGATTCGATCGGAAACTCTCGATCAAACTCGTCTATGTTCTTAGTTTCATCGCTTTCAACACCATCGTGCTTTGAATCATTCAATACTTCAGCTGTCATAGCTGACTCCAAATCATTGGTAGATAAGGAAGGAAGGTCTTCTATAATCTCACCCAATCCCGATGCATTGTCCTCTGATGGAGATTTGTCATGGAATCTAGAATCATTGCAACAAACATGATTTATAACATTCTCTTGGAGAAAGTGCTTGCAATATTTGTTTAGGGAAGACAAGATATTATTCGTGCTAGGCAAACAATGTTTTGAGATTTTGGCTTCACTTGTGCTTTCACAGATCTGACTACATGAACAAACACAATAATATAGGTGAATATAAGATCAATCTATTCAATGTGTAATTTGCTTTTTAAATTCTTAAGGCAGTTAAGAATGTTAAAATTTTGAAATGACATTTGAATTGAATGAGAATGTTGAAAGGTCATTTGAATTGAATGAAAATGTTGAAACTAGTTCTAAATCCCTCAAAAGTGACATTGCAAACCTGTAACCAGAAATTAAAATGAACATAGGTTACAAACCTTTTGCTTTGATGTAATACCTTCCCTTCACAGAAAATGTCTGTTTGAATTTCATCATTGCTCCCAAAAACTCTCAAACTCTCATTTTCTTTCCTATCTTTAGTGAATGGTTAAAAATACTTTTATCAATCCGAAAAATTACTAAAATCAAACATAACATATATACTTTCTTGTTCTTCAAAATCATTTAAAACTTGATCCAAATCAATTCCAAATTGGTCCATTTTAGCTTTCGCATCTAAATATTAAGCAACCATCTTCTGGAAAAGTAATAATGACTGTTTAGAAAATACTGTAATACTAAGTTTCATGTGTGTGAAGTTGATTTCATATAATCATGAAACGACAATGTCCACAAATATTTTGGTCCGTCTCTTTGAAACGGTCGCCTGTTCTCTATTTTGGCGAGAAAACTGAATCTGGTAAAGCTGACGATAGGGCATAAAACTCAGAGAACTTTGTTTCTCAAGACCAAGCATCCACAGCACGTATAAAACGCAGATAGACTTTTAAAATTACAATCCACTTTTTCAAGCAAAATAGTTTTTGGCTAGCACATGATAGATTGTTTTATTTTTATTTAAATGTTTAATCTAAATTAATAATTAGTATTTTTAAGCTGGATAAGTTGCATTAGCATTAAATATTTACTAAAATAGTCGTTGTTTATAATCGGAATATGCAACCTGTATAGCGTCGTGGCCAGTATTTTCCCTGATTCCTGTGCTCTGAGTTTAGTTGTCTGCTTTCTTTGGAGTTTGTTAACAACCATGGATTACTTATCTTTTGGTTACGCTTTTGCCATAGCTGCAGGAGGTTTACTCGGATATTTGAAAGCAGGTTGGTTAAGAAAACCTGCATTAAAACCAGATTTGAAAGACTTAAGTAACGTGACATTCTGGTTTGAATATCATATTGTGTTAGATTAAGACATTGGATCAACTGGAATTACAAATTGCCAATCAAAGGCAATGAATAAAATTAATTGACTTTTTTTTTTAAAGGTAGCACAGCCTCTTTAATTTCTGGTCTTATCTTTGGTGGACTTTCTGGCCTTGGTGCCTACCATACCTCCCAAGATCCAGCTAACTGTGTTCTTCTCTTTGGTGAGCATAAAACTTGAATGAAGAAAATGAAATAAAAGACTTGAATAAGAATGCTGGAATATTGTTAGTATTTAGTTTACGCATCCAAATTTGCATGGTTTGCAATGCTAGCAACTATAAAGATGAATTGTTCTGCACTGTTAAGTGCTGTTGCAACAATACTATGCTACTGCTATTCAAACATTTTAATTGCTGACAAGCATTGACAATATTGTTGTCTTGTAATCACCCAAGGTGTCTGTGGCTCCTTGGGTGCCCTCATGTCATACAGAGCTTATAATTCTGGAAAGTTCATGCCAGCAGGTGTTGTAGCAACCCTCAGGTAAGCATTTTTTGTGTTCGGTTATCCGTTTCATTACTGAGTCTAAAATAAAAGTTTATGAGCTGACATTACCTAATTAAATGAAATGTTACATTCTACAGCATTCTGATGGTCCTCAGGCTGTTGCCAAGGATGGTTGCCAAGTTGAATTAGATGTTGAGCACCAGATGATGCAGAGATGTTGGACAATTTTTTAAAATCATTTACGATTTATTTTTATGTTGAATTATGTTAGTGGAAGCATCGCACCACTTCTAAAGAGCTTTTTAACATAAATGTCATAACGTTTTTAGATTCGAACTATGAGTTGTTGTCGCTTGACATCGAGCACGAAATATATCGTCGTCTTGTTGCTTATCGTTGTCAGGGATTCAGAAAACCTAAGTTTAGATCGTCTATAATTTGTTGAATAGATTTGTTTATCAGGCGACAATTATGTACGAAAAGGTCGCATGTCTTTAGCCATGACCTGTAGATTTTCCTAAGCTTTCTTCTCGTGGCGCTAGGTTGAATATGTGAAATCTGGATGTTGCCGACCAGATCGAGAAATTGTCGCCTGCGGATGGGTTGGTTCCGGAAACGAATGGCTTCCAAAACCCGCCGAGGATCGCACAATAATGCTCTTATAATTTATAGATTACAAGATTTAGATTTGGGGTAGGTAGTCATAAAATGCATCCTCTACCAAAAATTTGTTATCAAATATGTCGCTCCCGTGAAACATCTAAAATGGTTGGACATATCCAGGGATTTTGCATTAATAAAGTTAGACCTCTCATCTACTATGCCTTTGAAACTAAATTTCCTGCATTTTAGGGAAATTTCATTGCGACGAAGCTTCGTGCGAACGAGCATGTTTATTCGGCCACCTATTGACCGAACATGGCTGCATAACGTGTGAATGCTATAATCCCTGCATGGTAAATAAATTGGAGACGTAGGTTTGTTTTTAATCACTTTTTAAAATCTTCATCTCCTAACAATTTGAGGCCAGAATTTGTCCAGAACACATGGGTTGCGACGTCAACATTACCTCTTGCGCAAGGATTCCGTGCACTTATGAAACATTTTGTTATCCAAGTGGGTCAATGACATACTGCACATGTAAAATTATTTGATTATTTTTCTGGTTAACTGCAGTATGTCCAATAATCAAATGCAACAAGACATGCAGAAAGTATAAAGTCGATCAGTTTTTCTGTCAGATATGCGACTGTGCAGAAACCAGAGTTAGTGCGATTATTTCAGAAATATTTTCGAAAGACTAATCATGTATCGAATATCTTCAGACGAGGACTAACTCACTATCATTGATTCAGACGACTTCTGGTTTGTATCCGGAGCAATGAATTTTGGAAGTCACAAACATTTATATGCAAATTTGATAAATGCTGTAAAATGTTCTTATTCTAAATATATAACGAAACTTGGGCTGAATAGCGTCTAGATAATTTATCATAATTTAAGGAAGGTCTTGAATACTAAAACTTTGTGTCAACAACAGACAACGCGAACGCCTGCATGTCTATTCACTTTAAACCTAGGTTTTGTGGTTTACTAGTCTTTACTAGAGGTTGTTCCGAGCCGGTAGCTTCTCTATTTTTCTTGTCCGGTAACTTTTATGTGTTGCCTGAACTTCTGCTGTCGCTTTGATTAGCGTATTTGTTATTTGTCTGTAAATCAGAAACTGTCCACCCGCCTGTGTTAGTTTCAAACCATGAAAATTGGGTGAAGGGTCTACCTCAATTTCTTGTGAGATAACAGCTGAAAATATGATATGGACACAACCCAGATGAAGCAACATTAAATGTGTAATAATAAGAATTAAGTTCTTGATATGATTAATTGGGCATGTTGGGGAAGAATTGTTTATAAAAAAAAAGGGTAAACAATAGGCGCCAATGGAGCCAGGTGCAAGAACGCGTGAGTGTTTTTGTCTGGAGAGATGCTGCCCGTGGTTTGTATACGTTCGATGGTCTTATTTTGAATCAGACTGCATTTCTCAAATACTTTGAAAATCACGCCCCTAAAATTGTATCATTTTAGGTCCGGTGCGGAGATGGCGATTTTAGTACTTCCTTCAAGTAACTTATAAACTTATTTGATGGTTATATCACGACCCATTTTCACTTTCAATTTCATTGACAGAAAATACATGGTTAAAATACTGGGATCAAGAGTTCTAAATTTGAGGCTGGTTTAAGTTATTTAGGATAATTCACATTAGTTTTTGGGCTTTAAATGTTATAATACTATACTTATCTTTTTAGCCACCAGAATTTATTAGTCTGTCCATTTCGTTTGGGATACTTTAGTGTCAATCTGAGAGAACTTAATCTTTCTCATAATTTCCTGACTGTCATTCCAGAGGAATTGAGTTGTCTGAGGGGATTGGAACATTTGAATGTCGACCACAACCAACTCACAGATTTACCGGTTAAAATGGCAGAGCATTGTCTGTGTTTTCTGAAATTGTAAAAATAGTAATTTGGGATAACTGTGTTGATGTGGCTGAGATGTGAGATGTTGCTCATACTTGTTGAGGATTGCATGACATTTTTCTGAATTAGGATTTATTTATGCCTATATTCAAATACCTTACCAAATCAGTCAGTGATTCATGTAAGAGGCTAATTTTTGGAAAACCATAACTAATAGACTCTAAATTTATAACATTTTTAATGAAAAAAACTTTGAAAACATTGTAGGACTCCTTAGGGAATTTAAGTTTTTTGACTAAGCTGAGTTCAGAGGAGAATTTTTTTGCATTTGTACCGCGATGCATCTTTCATCTGGAACGCCTCACGAGTCTCAACCTTTCACACAACAGGATAAGATCCGTCCATTCCAACATTTGTAAGCTTAAATATCTGGAAGAACTTTCACTAAGGTTTGCATATCTTGTGACAAGTAGCACACCCAAATTTGTTTTGATTTTTGGGTACCGTTTTTTTTGGGTTTTTATATTTTCAGAGATTTTTCTAAAGTTATGGTATATGCCAATTCCTTAAATTTAAATGAACCATTTTTCATAATTTGTCTGCTAAACAAGGCACGAACTGACTTAAAATTTGTTTCAAAATTATAAACAGTTTCAAACATGTCAACACAGCACTTTAGTCAGGTGTAGTTATAAACATTAATGTCCAATTCTCTTTGTTTTCCAGCCATTTTATTTAGATTTGATTCCACTGTTGGTGTCAAGTTTCTATACAAATACAGAAGAGCTAAACCATTAATGTGTTCTCAGATGTACAACCTCTGAAATAGATTCTTTCACTCTCTTCTGTAGGCACGGGCATTATGGCTAATAAATTTGACGTCGTGTCATCTTTACAATGTTGTAAAGCACTTATTACGTATTTTGGCAATTCATCTTTTTCAAGTCTTGCAAGTCTTCTGTGCCAAAGTCTGAGCTCAACAATTAATTATATAATTTTGATAGAACAAAACCAAAATATTACAGTTTTCCAGAACTTGACATGTAAGTTTGGAATCTCACCAGAACGAATTTGTGCTCTGAAAATCTTTCCTGTAAACCTTTTAGAAAAGAATATCATAAGTTTCTATTTATGATTGTTCATTAAAATATTCATCGCTAACATCTGCTTGATGAGAACCTAAAAACAATTTAAAAATTAGTTATTTGTTCAATATTTTGTTTTCCATTTATTGATTTTAAACTGACTTATGATTACATTAATTATATAAATTTTAAACAAAGTTACCTTTTTCCTTCAAAACTTGCTCACATCCTGATGGAATTTTGAGTTTAAAAAAAAATCAGAAATGTCTAGCCATCTTTTTGCCATATTTAATTAATAGTCAATATAGTAAGTGGACTGCTATACTACACTGCTACAATAAGTCCCTTCCAGAATGACCAAAAACCATAAATATGGATTACTAAGTGTGTTTAAATATTATTGATGCATTTTATTAGGAGGAGCCAATAATATTTGTTAAATATCGATAATTAAAACCAGTTAATAAAATTTTTTGTTTGTTATTTTAATCCCCCAAAATCCCCCTAAGATGCACCACTACTTGTGAGCACCTAAGCTCAGATTATGGGGAGGTATATGTTTAGGAATTTTTAAATAATGATATGCAATGATTTTGAAAGCTTAGAGAGAAATGTTTATTAGCAATTATTATTTAATAACTTATTAAAATTAACTATAATAAGTATCTGTGAAAATAAATATTAAACTCAAATGATTCCAATTGGTTTGAATAATCTACAGTAAAAAGGTTGCATTTCATTTTGTATAAATTTTTTTTCCAGCTACAACCATCTTGTGTTTTTGCCATATGAGATATGTTGCCTAAGCCAGTTAAAGGTGATGTTTCAATTGCCTTACACATTTTTCTACTAGAGCCATGAAACATTAATTGACAAAAAATAATTTGGCAATGATGCCAGTGCTAATCATAACTTTAATAAAAAGTAAGAATTGCAACCTTTATCTGTACAGACGTTGTCAGTGTCATACAACTTCTTGATCTGTATCCCAAGAAGCATTGGTAGACTTTACTGTCTCTCTGAATTGGATGCTTCCCATTGCTTCCTAAATTACATTCCAGATGAACTCACATTTTGTCACAGACTTTCCTTTTTGAATCTGTCTCACAACAGGTTTGTTGAAAATGAATGCTAATAGATAATGGATTGGCAGTCACCCTTTTGCAAAAATATCAGTTACATCATACAATTTTGTTCTATTTCTAACAGCTTGAAAAGGCTGCATGATAAGATAGGCAACTTGATGAAGTTAAAGCTCCTAAAAATCAACAACAACTCGATCTGTTTTCTACCGCATTCTGCAAAATATCTCGAGAAATGCAGATTCATATGTGAGCCTTTCACAACACAATCTTGGTCTCAGCTTATTAATGAGCACTAAGTGAACAATTGACTACTTTGACACTGAGCGAATAGAAATAAAGTTAACTTTAGTCATGATTTGTCTAATAATTCATTTTAGTAGAATCCAATCCGTTCCAAATGGGAAGCATTCCTCACAGCATCATCTCCAAAGATGCCCCAATCCCAAAATTGTTGCACTTATCTGCCACAGAGGTGCTGAAGAGGGACATATGCTGGGAGCAGACAATTCTTCCTGCCATTCTCAGAGGTCTTCATCCTGACATTATGGAATGATTAAACACATGCCACAGTTCACAAGAAGTAACATAAGCAACATGTTTAGATTTTACCAACTGGCAGCATCAATGATGCTCAGAACCTCTTACAATCACAGAACCAAAAAAATCTGGTTAACCCTAACTATGAGTCTGCTGTCACAAGCAGGCTGATATGTAAAATATTTGGCTACAAATCCTACTTTGTGTGAAGTAAAATTTACTAGTTGTGCATCTTGTTGTTTACTAGAGTAAAGTTCACTAGTTGGTTAAATGTGTGATTATTTTGCTTGCAAATCCATTGATGACTAGCTTCTTTTCTTAACAATATATTATACCAACTTATTTTTACTGAGCTCGTAAGTAACCTCAAATTTTCTTTGATACAGATATGCTCGCATCAGCTTCAAGATGCATCTCTTGCAATAATCCACTGATTGGTAAGCAAGCAATACCATCAATAACTCGCAAGAATGTTAGAACAGATTCTGGCCGTGCAGTAGAAGTTCCATTTATACAACACAGATGTGTGGGGAACCCTTGCCAATTCCAGTCTTGAGGGTCTGGAAACCAAAGTCTGTTGCATACAAATGTTTCTGCCTACATTCCATTGATTTTTTTCTAACCAGTCAACAAAAATTTATTAATTGTCTCAGTTATAGATTTATAGTTAAGGTAACCAACCAACACTTATCAGAAACTTATTACAACTTCCAAAACAATGAAATCCCAAAACTGAAGCCCGGTCTGAGTCAAAGACTCTGCTTGACGAAAGTTAACAGCGCCCCAACAATACAATAACATGTATACAAAACAACCTTAAAGCATAAAACATATAGGATACTTAAAAAAATTGTCCTAAACAAAAAAAGCTACAGAACGTTTTAGATGTGATGGTCCTGGGCACAATGATGATTATCATTATAATCAAAAGTAATAATGATGAGGAATGACTTCACAAGTTTAAGCAACGATGGACTGCGAATTGTATTCATATTACGACTCGATGAATAAAGATGAGAAAACAAATCTTAACAAAAGTCTCAAAGCAAATGTGAGAAGCCCAAGAAAAAACTGGTCTAAAAAAAGAGGGTTTACTAAATTCTGCATCAAGAAAAACTCAAAAATAGACTGATCTGTTCTGCTCTGATGTCTGGCATTCAGAACCTATGCCTTCTTCCTCTGTCGTTGTCCCTCGATCTTGCCTCAAATCTGCAGTGAGAAACATTCCACGTGAAAAATGTGTGTCATAGGAATAAAATTTACAACAACACAGTTGAAAGAAGGAAGACATGAGAGACCTTTTAGCCATCTTGTAAAGCTCTTCAGGCACAGCTTGGCCTGCCTCCTCCATGATTTTGATGAGCTCAGAAGCATGTCTCCAGTCCTCCCTGGTGAAGTAAGTGATGGAGATGCCCGTCCTTCCGGCCCTGCCCGTCCTCCCAATCCTGTGGACGTACTCCTCAATGTTCTTGGGGAAATCGTAGTTTACGACATGTGTGATGTCCTTTATGTCAATGCCACGCGATGCGATGTCTGTTGCCAGGAGAGCCTTTGATGTGCCTTTCTTGATGTCGAGAATGGCCTAAAAATTTGGATCAAAATTTAGGATTTGTCAGTCAGTCAATCCACTCATCATCTTAGGAGGCATCAATGAGATCATCCCATTCTCAGCAGCATTCACTTAAGTATTTAACCAGAACAAATAACAATAACTAATGCTTACAGCTTCTCTGTCACACTGATCCCTGTCTCCAGTGATGGAGGCACAGAAAATCTTTTCAAACACGGAAAGTTCTGATGCGACGTGGTCGACTGTTGCCTTCTTCGTCATGAACACGATGGCTTTTGCATTGCCGACGAGCTCTTCTTTTAGGAACTTCTTCAGCTCTTCGTACTTCTCCATAGCATCCATGATGATGATTCTCTGCTCAACCGTGTGGACTGCTGTCAAATCCAGTGAACCGACAAAAACCTACAAGCAAGTTGTCGGCACACTCACGTTTCTTCCATCAAGAAATCATGTAACAACATTTCGTATGAAGTCTTGATCATAACTATTTACCTGGAAAGGATCTCTCAGGAACTTGAAAGCTAGCCTCCTGACCTCTGAAGGCCAAGTGGCAGTGGTCATTATCGTCTGCCTGCCTGGTCGAACCTCATATAGGGCTTTGTAGATGTCGGGCTGAAAGCCAAGGTCAAGCATCCTGTAAAATGAAAATGTTGGAAATTCACTTGTTCAGCTTCAGGCTGAATCATGTTCAACAAAGAAAGGCATTATTGACATTATATCAAGTTAAGAACCACAAATTATATTTATATCTCTTTATTAGGTAATTAATAATTAACTAAATAATGATAGAAAATTAAAACGTTAAATACTTCCAGATAACGATCTTATTAAAAAATAAAGTACAACACGACTTGAACTCAAGGACCGCACAATTTACAAAGAACGACCAGAAAGCAACTGGTGACAAACCTATCAGCCTCGTCGAGCACCACATAGGAAACACTCTCCATGTTCAAATACTTGTTCGAGATGAGGTCGTTGAGTCTGCCGGGCGTGGCAACGACAATCTCCACCCCTTCGCTGATGGACTGGATCTGGTCCCTCCTGCTCGCTCCGCCATAGATGCACACGCACCTTATGTTGCGATACTTGTATTTGTTCACCTCTGAAGATTTTAAAAACTCTCTTTCAATTCAGGCCAGACTCGAGTGAATAAAATTCTTTAACCCCGATATTGAGAGACAATTGCATGGGAAACCTGTCTACAAATGGTCACACAAAATGGAAACATACCCTCTTCAATCTGAAGAGCCAGTTCTCTTGTAGGCGTGATGATGAGAACGGTTGGACCAGGTCTTTCTTTCCTGGGTACAATTTGTCCCTCGATGTGGATGAACGCAGGCAGAAGAAAAGCCAGAGTTTTGCCTGTGCCAGTCTGAGCAATTCCAATCAAGTCCCTACCCTTCAAGATGATTGGCCAAGCCTGCATTTGTATTGGAGATGGCTTCTCAAAGCTAGCCTTCTTTATCTCTGCCATAATTTCTGGGTGAGAACCAAAAGCTTCTCCAAATGTCCTGACAGGGTTTGGAATGGCATCGTCCTCGGGACTGATTTCCACTGAATCTGGGTCGCGTTCGTCCTTCTCCGTCATTCCGGCCAAGCTCTCGACAACAATGTTCTGGTTCTTCTTCCTCACCTCATCTGCCTCCTGTTTTGTCATTGAAGCCACTGAAGGATCTTCCACATAAAACTCTTTGACTATCCCTGGAGCAGCTGACCATCTTGCCTAAATATTTAACAAATGGAATAAAAATATTAGTGATAAAACATAAAGGAAAAATATTATAAAAAGTCTTAATAAATAGAAATAAAAACAACAGGTCCAACAACTGACCTTCTCTTGCATCAAATAGTCTTTATAAGAAGGGCAGTGACTCTTCTGCTTCTTTTCATCATAATTGTTCTCTCGTTCAACAATATTCTCATTATAGTACGTTGTAGAACTGCCATTGTGGTTGGATGAATGTTGTGAAGATGCATTTCCAGAAGCAATTCTAAACATATGAGCTTTTACTTCCTCACAATTTGTTGGACTTCCCTCAACTGTAACAGGCACTTCACCATAGTTGTTTTGCTCATCACGTTTTATGCAGATTCTCGTATTCGTCTGCTCCTCCAGTTCTCTTATGCGCGATCCTTGTTTTCCTATTATCAAACCCAGGTTATTGTTGGGCACGCAAAACTCCATTATTTCGTCATTTTCATATCTGTCACTTCTTGCTGGTCTGAAGTTTCTATATTCCGCATTATAACCTTCCTGAACATGATTTCTGCCTCGGTAAAAACCGTCTCTCCTTGAATTGTAGGCCATTGTAAGAGCAGTCTACAAGTTGAGAATGTCAGTGGCTATGAAACCTCTAACGCGATAAATGTGACGATGCTTGACAACTTGGCACTAAGCAATTTAATAAGCTGCCCGCAGAAAAGTAGAAATTAAAAACTGAAGTGAATGCCTTTGGAACAAAGAACAACTGAGCGACAACTTACATGCAACAATTTGTGGAACCAGTTCTTTATTAGGGATGAGGCAACTCATAAACAGCGCCAAATAGGGATGTTTGAGGAAGAGATGTTTTTTTGAGAATTTTTATTGCGTTATTCTTGGTGCGTTCAAACCATTGCAATTTAAAATATATTAAAAGAATTTTATAATTAAATTAATTATTACAAGGCTTTAGAACGCAAGAATCACTGTTTGTCCTGAAATAAACCACCGTTATAAACCATGCCTACATTATAAAGTTAATTAATAACTTTCTAATCCATGATGATTCTAGTTCCATCCAGTGCTTTTGGATCTTGAATTATAAGTGAATTACACATATGGATAGTTCTGGAATGGCCGCCAGTGGTTGATGTATTTAAAGTGAAGTTGGATTTTTCCTTACCAATGCGTGGCCTCCATTATTTCAAGTACCAATTCGGAACAATGTGTTCGGTTATCCTTGCTCTAATCTGATAAACGCCGTTTAATTAAATTTCAGATGCTTCGAATTTGTTTGTTGCTGTAAAGAGCATTAACCGACTTCCAAATTCAGTTTGGTATATTCTCTGATCAGATTGATAACTTATCTTTGGAGTGCAAACGCTGGAAATATAATTTTCAAATAATTCCTATTCAAACTAATCTATAATTTCTTAAGATCTTTTAGTGTACAAATTAATTGAGACTCTAAACTACTAAATTACAGTGTTTTTAAATATAAATATCAGCATCATTTTGTAATACAATCTTTTACATGCCTAACCAGTTTATAACAGATCGAATGATTTTTTTTTAAATTACTGACTCAATTAAATTAATTTATTAACACAATAAAACAAAAATGGTCAAATTATCAACGAATGGATTGCGTTTTGCGCAATTTCAATAAAAAATGAGCAGGGGCCATTTTTAGAAACAGCAGTAGTCCTCATTGCTGGCATGCGTTGTCCCATCGGACTGTTTGGACAGCTCTGAAGGCCCAAGCTGCCGTAACACAACTGCGCACAACATGTCATTGATTAAAACAAATACAACTGCCACTGATATCATTAATATTTTATAATGTTATTAATAAGAATGCACTAATAATTATAAAGGATAATAGTTATAACGTGAATAATTATTTGTCGAATTGTGTTAGCAAAAGTAACTTGACAAACAGTTCAGCAAACAAGAGGAGGCTAAAATATTTATGGGTTATAAATGTGACAACCTCCTGTGTCTCTGGCAATGTTTGAGGAAGAAGAAGAAGAAGAAGAAGATGATGATGGCGACGACGACGATGATGATGAAGGTTTGGCAAATAACGGTGATGGTGATAATGCCTACTGTGGTGAGACGAATAATGGTGAATCAATGAAAGAGGTCCCCGATGATGATGACAATGGTGACGTTGACCACGATTGATAGCGATGGTGGAAATGATGATTACGATGATGATGAACCTCCCATGTGGATGGATGATAAGGATGATGAGGATGAAAATGTTGACGACGACGACGATGATGATGATAATGATGAACCTCCCATGTGAACATTCGTGACAAACGAGCTGCCAGGAATCAATCAGCAATCAATTATTTTAGTTGGACGTCATTTTTTTCTGGAAAAGGAAATAAATAAAGCGAGTTAAATTCATCGCATTGACAGCGGATCAACATCCAAGCATTTCTTCGGCTGAACCAAATCAACGTCATCAAAATTGAACCAATTACTAGCTAATTATCACTAAATGGCTAAAAGATTGGCTAATCATCTAATTTAATCAATTATCAACGTGATGCGCGCTAATCAATCTGTAATTAATCGTGACGTTTTAAGCAGAGGACTGCGATTTATAATATTTTATTCATTATATTATCGGCTATTTTTTTTTTTAATTAAAAAAGAAACTTTTGAGAAACTTTGCTCCTCAAACTTTGAGAAGATTTGAATCGAAAAAGGAAGGAGGCTCAGAATTTATTGCCTCAAGATTATCTGCTTACCAGAGGGTTGGTATTCACCTACGAGCCATCAATCATTTCTACATTCATCCAACCGTCCAATATCTATCCATTTATCCACTCATCCAACCGCCCTCCATCATTTTTCAGTTCATTTATTCACCCAACCATCCATCCACCCATCCATCCACCCATCCATCCACCCATCCATCCAGCCATCCATCAATCTTGCAAAGGTTAAGAACATTCGAACATTTTGCAAGAGTTCATGTTACATGAAAGAATTCCTTCCTGATAAGTTGAAGGCCGAATTGGTTCGTCGGGTACAAGGAACTGATAACGTAACAGATTGTGATTATGATGATGATGATGATGATGATGATGATGGTGATGATGATGATGATGACGACGACTATGCTGGTGATGATAGTGATGACAGAGATTGCCATTGTGATAGTGCCGTTGATGAAGTGAACGTGTGGAAATCCCCACTTTTTTTGAAGGTTTCGAAATGCGCTCAACCTTCTTTGTAAAGGAAATAATGAATTTAAAACACGAGAAGCGGTGAAGTTTTTTTCAACTTTTTTGACTTTTCAATATTTTCATTTATCGAAGGGTTAATTAATTGTAATAAGAAAATGTAATACTTATCTCTGATTACGCAACAACAACAACAACAACAACAACAATTTATCTCTCGACAACACAGAGTCGGAGTTCATCGTATTAGATTCATGGATTACGTCGACGCCAGGATTCAACGAGAAAGATGGATGCTGTACGAGAAGGGGTGATTATTGGATATTGGCCGATGCTGAATGCCATGGACGGGGGGGGTTGTTGTGAGCCATCATCCACCATGCAGCGGTGAGATCTTTAAGCTTTAAGTTTTTCGATATTAATGAAATCGATAAGAGCTGGAGTTTTGTGTCACGACAAATTAATTAATTAATTGGTTATTCATTTAAAAGTGTTCAATATCTTATCAATGTAATTTGGAATAATTGTAAGCGTATAACAATACGAACGTTACATAACGTACAGCATAGCCATCATCATCGTCATCATCGTCGTCATCATCATCATCATCATCATCATCATCATCATCATCATCATCATCATCGTCGTCGTCGTCGTCGTCGTCGTCGTCGTCGTCGTCGTCATCACCACAGTCCTTGTCATCAAAACTCTCAGCTAGACAAAAAACGTTC